>CADEBD010000333.1:0-307569 GCA_902825455.1 Arctia plantaginis | reverse complement strand
TTTTCCCCCCAGGGCCCCTGCCCCTGCCCGGGGCCAGGCCGGTGCACACCTGGTCGAAACGTCAGGCAAACCAGAGGTATGTAATACCCTAAAATAAGACGAATCGCGTTAATTCCCGTTAAATAATATTAATTATCATGAAACGCGAAAGTTTAAAAGTTAGTACGTCATCTCATGGTAAGATACTCAAGAATTTCTGAGTGTCAAGAGTCACAGGTTTATCCTTAGGTAGAATGATATAATAATACTAGCTGACTAGGCAAAAGTTGCTTTGCCTAAAAAAAAATTTAGGGATGGGTCACCCTTACCATTTAGGGGTATGAAAAATATATGTTGGCCGATTCTCAGATGCTACCCGATGTGCACACAAAATTTCATGAGAATCAGTCAAGCCGTTTCGGAGGAGTACGGGAACGAACATTGTGACACGAGAATTTTATATACAAGATAGTATATCTCACACATCTCACCCACGGCCCTGATTCCAAACTAGGCAGAGCCTGTACTATGTTAACTAGACTACTGATAAACATACTTATATATTTCTGAATATATTATATATATTATAGTTAAAGTACACCCCGACACAGAACAAATGATCGTGCTCATCACACAATTATTTGTCCTGGGTGGGAATCGAACCATCGACCTCTGGCGCAGCACTCATAGTCACTAACAACTAGACCAACAGGTCAGTCACGAATATCATATACATATATATATATGACACCCCCCCCCCCTCTCCCACCACCCCTATTCATCCTGTGCTACTAAGTGAGCAAACTACGTAGGACAACAACACTACAAGAGAAGGAAAACTTGACACCAACCGTATACCAACCCGTCCGGCCAGCGTGGTACAGTAGGCCAAAACCTCCTTTCTAAAGAAAAGCTTATGTTCATCAGTGGACTATTAAAGGCTGTTGTATGTTTACTATCCAGTAGGCCAACAGTCCCGTCAGTAAATCAATAAAACATCATAATTGATTGTTCAGATTATATATTACGTTCATATATTTACAACGGGTTGGACGTTGTACCAGTAACTCTTTGAATTAAGTGTTCCAACAATGTAAGCTACGGAATTTCGCTCGAAATAATAATTTTATATTTCATACTTAGTAACAGATAATCATATTTTAAGGAGAAATTTATGCGCTTTTGCTCGCGGTTCCGCCCACGTGTGTGTCGGTTATCGCGGTAAAAATTAGCATATGTTACTCCCTGATAATGTAGCTTTCCATTGGTGATTTTTTTAAATAAATCGGTTAAGTGGTTTAGGCGTGAAAGCTAAACAAACTCACTTGTGCACTCGACATCGTTCGCGTGCAATTTGAATAGCGTCACCTTAGTGGGTTCAATTCCCGGATCGCTCAAAATTTCATAGGGTTTTTCTGGTAGTAAAATATTATCAAAATCGGTTTAGCCGTTTTGAAGATTACCCGGAACAAGTAGACAGACAGAAGGAAACACAGACTGGCAGACAGACATTTTTTTTTATTGGTTTTCAGGCATAGGTATCGTGCAAATAGCCGTGTGATCATTTATCATGATCGCTGACATTACAACCATACACTTTAATTTTATTTACTTGTATAGAAGAAAAGTGTGGATTTTAAACGTTGATATTTCAAAGAAAGTATTAACAAAGTTTGTATAACACAAATATGACACGGTTAAACAAAGTATTACAAAGACATCGACGACATTTGTATCAGTGGCAATTCAGTGACAAGACATCGGGAGCCCATTGGTCTTAAATATTTAGTAGAATACGAAAAGTGTAAAACTATTCCGACGACATTCTATCGACAGTCTATTGATACAATATTAGAATAGCAGAATTGAGGCTCAGATGACCCGCTTGCTAGTTTGCAGTTAAGGGCCACATCAAAAGTTTGTTTGTTATAAACCTCTTAATAAAATCTTCAAAGCCAGCAATATTATTATTGATAACTTTATCAATTAAATCAATTGAATTGGTTTTGAAAATCGAAATGTCACAACCATCGAACAATTAAATACTTGCTAGTAGCTGTTAATACAATACAAATTGTATATATATAATACACATACAATATAACAGTTCCAGGTAGTGTTGTAATTGATATTTGCGGTGTGAGTCAGAGATGTGTCAGCGATCTTAGTTGTAATGCACCTGACACGGTGAGAAGCGGAGCGATAAGCGAGATAGGTGTCAGCTTCTCATAATACGAAGCTACAACATTATGCATAATAATGTAAGGCATAGAGAGACTTTTTAATCTAGCAAACACACATCAATGCAAACACGATACAAAATGTTTTTCTGTGTCTCTCATCAACAGCCTTTAATAGTCCACTGCTGGACATAAGCCTCTCCTTAGAAAGGAGGTTTTGGCCTACTATACCACGCTGGCCAGACGGGTTGGTATAGGGTTTGTTTCAAGTTTTCCTTCTCTCTGTAGTGCTGTTGACCTGCATAGTTTGCTCCCTTAGTCACCTGAGATGTATGACACCCAAGGAATGAATAGGGGTGGTGACTCTCCGTATTCTTTATCCGTCACCACACGGATCACGTCACCATACAATTTGTAAATAAATTGAATTTTTGTTATATTCAAATAAACGATATTAACGCGAGAGAAGGTATACGGTAGGCACATGGCAGGGCCGATGTTTGTTTGATTTAAATATGAGAAAATAATTCTCTTTTTTGGAATTATATTGAAGTCCATGAGTTTTTCTGAAGTCCATGTAATTACACGGTCCCTTTGCCAACAATGATGTTTAGTGTGTGGTAAAGTCCTTGTAGTTTTTATTTACTTTTCTTAATTTCTGTATGTAGTAAAACAGTTTATGAGATTTGCATTTTTTCTGACTAGTTATGTACGGTTTTTTTAAATTTAGGTTTTAAAATACAACGTTCGTATTAGGAATATATCCTAAGTCGCGGGGAACTGACTACAAACATACATGAAACGTACACAAAGAACACCCAGACTCAGAACAACAATTTGTGGATCACAGAAAGTGTCGTCCCATTCGGGGATCGGACCAACAACACTCGGCTTAGTAGTAAGCGGCGTGGCGACCGCTTAAACCACTACGCCATCCGTGCCGTCAAATCAATAATGTTAATAAGATAAATAAAATACTAAACTTATATTATTATCTACATTCATCATCATCATCAACAGTCTATAACAGTCCACTGCTGGACATAAGTCTCTCCTTAGAAAGGAGGTTTTGGCCTACTATACCACGCTGGCCAGACGGCTTGGTATATGGTTTGTTTCAAGTTTTCCTTCTCTTTACAGTGCTGTTGACCTGGGTGATGACATTCCGTATTCTTAATCCGTCATCACACACACTATACATGGAAATTATTGCTACTTTTAAATTATATTCATTTGATGAAATAATATAATAATAATACGAGTAATATAACATCACCTCATATATCTCACACAAGGCCGCCTGATCCCAAACTAGGCAGAGCCTGTACTATGTTAACTAGACTACTGATAAACATACTTATATATTTTTAAATACATACATATAATAGATAAATTACACCCAGACACAAAACAAATGATTGTGCTCATCACACAATACTATATTTGACGACCTTTAGCTTAGCAGTCAGAGTCGCTAACTACTAGACCAACAGACCCGCCGAGTAAACTGTTATTAGTTGCAATAAATACAATTTATAATATCTAATACTTATCTAATAATATCTACAGTAATGAACATCTTTTATCCGTGTGGTGACGGATTAAGAATACGGAATGTCACCACCCCTATTTATCCTTCGGGTGTCGTAAGAGCCGACCAAGGGAGCAAACTACGCAGGTTAATAGCACTACAAAGAGAAGGAAAACTTGAAACAAACCCCTTACCAACCCGTCTGGCCAGCGTGGTATAGTAGGCCAAAACCTCCTTCCTAAGGAGAGGCCTATGTCCAGCAGTGGACTATTAAAGGCTGTTGATGATGATGAACATCTTTCTAGAAATCATCACAAACAGATGATTATAAATTGCTCATGGAACCAAAAGAAACAACTGTTCTGAACATAACATTGTTGTATGCCTTAATTACTATCGATAAACGTAGAGAAACCAAACAATCTGACAATTTATAAAAGATGGCGGCCATTCCTACAATAAAACACACTGTATAAACACGGGAAATAATAAATTTCTACAACACTCCGTATCTATTGACACGCAGATCAGTTGAGTAAGTGCACCTGCGCAGCGTGTACCGTGTTCAAGTAAGTTTATGAGCCCAGCAACATATCACGGTGGATTAGTGCGGGTTTGGTTCTTGAGTGGCCTATTTCACTGGTGGATTTATTGAGGTTTTTTTTAACGTCTCGTTTTAGTATTTAATAGTATGAGCAATAATATGTATGTGTTTAGAAATATATAAGTATGTTTATCAGCAGACGGATTAAGAATACAAAATGTCACCACCCCAATTCATCCCGTGGGTGTCGTAAGATCCGACTAAGGGAGCAAACTAAGCAGGACAACAGCACTGCAAAGAGAAGGAAAACTTGAAACAAACCCTATTCCAACCCGTCTGGCCAGCGTGGTATAGTAGGCCAAAACCTCCTTTCTAAGGAGAGGCCTATGTCCAGCAGTGGACTAGTATAGGCTGTTGATGTGTGATGTGATCAGCAGTCTGGTTACCATAACACAGGCTCTACCTAGTTTGGAATCAGACAGCCGTGTATGAGATGTGTGACATTGGTATTATCATTATCTGACAGTAACCAGCTGTCAAGTTTTAAGTGACTTAAAAAAAGATGATTCTCAATTCGGCTGGTTTTTTAAATGTTTGTTACTTACTGATTTGGTTTTTGTTTTTAATCATAATTTTCCTTTTGGCCCCATTTAAAGTTGAAAACAAAATCCACCCCTAGAGATGAAAGTTATCACCATTATCAAGTCTTTTACTCCCGAAGGCATATTAAAAGCTCAAATGAAAATTAGTTTATATTAGTAATTAGTCGGTCAACCGACTTCAATGATTAACCAACCATCGGTAATTGTACCAACTGTATTCTACTTTAATTTTCATTTGAGCTTTCAATAACTTGATAAATTTCATCTTTAAGTAATTTTTTAAAAGTTACTTTTGACCAAGTCGGACAAATGCTTAAAACTTATTTTATCATTCACCAAGAACTATAGTTTTCTCCATAAAATTTCGTTTTCACGAAAATCGAATTATCCGTTAAGGAGTAAAAGTGTAACAAGCAAACAAACAAACAAATTCACATTCCCTACTATAATATTAGTTAGGATGTGGACCACTGTATTTTATTATCTCTGTTTGTCGCCGTTTTGACGACTGCAGGTAGATAATGCCCTGTCACATTAATTCCGGCATTGTGGCGTTTTTTTAAATAAATAAATACTCCATAAATAAAAGTAATTAAAATATTTTTTTATTTTGTATTATTTTTACAAAAAATTCGAGGGTAGTTATTCTCAATCCGACTATTACACCAAACTGCACAAAATAGAATTCTATATAGTTCTAGATTATATGTACATATGTGTTAGGATACAATGATTTTTTTCATGTACACCCTTCTAAACATAGTGACCAAAAATTATCTGTTTTCTGGATAAACCCCGAAAGAAACGTCATGGATGTCTCCTGCAGTAGGTTAGACTTTTTTTTTTTTTTTTTTTTTTTTTTTTTTTTTTTTTTTTTTTTTTATTTCATAAAATTTTCAAAATTGTTTGAAATCGTCTTCCATGTAGACTCTAAAGTCATAGATCAACACACACAAAAGCAACAATCTCTGTTTTGTCAAATAGTAACCAAATAAATTTAACAAAATCAAACCCATACAAAATCTATGATATGCCTGTGCCGATCTACAACCGCCCGTTTCCAAGGGGTTGAGCCTTATGAGAAGAAAGGGCAAACAAACTCATGGCCACTCTTTTGCAATTCACAAGTAGATACAATGGCACTATAAAATATATCACAACATTGTTTTGATGTGTGCTAGTATGTCCGTTATTAAGGACTTAAAGGTGAAAAAAACAACGAAGAGAAAACAAGATTAAGAAGAACAAACGAATACAAGAGAAAATGAAGTGAAACATAAAAAATAGAAAAAATAATAAAAAACATACTAGCCACACCACATTTTTACTTAAGAAAGAAATAGCCTGCGCTAATTAATCCCAAGCATTCTTGTCCTCCATGTAATCCACAATCGAGTAGTAGGCCCTCTGGCACAAGCCACGTTTTATTGCGGATTTAAATTTGTTAATACTCAACTCCTGAATATTATTTGGGATTTTATTATAAAATCGGACACATTGACCTCGAAAAGACTTGTTTATCTTTTGGAGCCTAGAGGCGGGTACAACAAATTTATTTTTATTTCTGGTATTTATGGCATGTACATCACTTTTTTTCAAAAAGCTATCTTTATTTTTGTGAACATATATTACATTTTCATAAATATATTGACTTGCCACTGTCATTATATTTATTTCTTTAAATTTCTGCCTCAATGAACAACGATTGCCTAAATTATAAAGTGCTCGAATAGCTCTCTTTTGCAGCACAAAAATAGTTTGAATGTCGGCAGCATTCCCCCACAGCAGAATACCGTACGACATTATGCTATGAAAGTAACTGAAGTAAACAAGTCGTGCTGTATCAACATCAGTCAACTCTCGGATTTTCCTTACTGCGTATGCTGCTGAGCTGAGTCTACTCGACAATTTATCAATATGTGGGCCCCACTGTAGCTTAGCATCTAGTGTTATACCTAAAAATGTCGTAGTGTCCACAAGGTCCAGCCCGACATCCTTAATTATCACAGTAGTTTTCACTGGCTTGACGTTTGGCATAGTGAAACGTATACACTTAGTTTTTTGTTCATTTAATAGTAAATTGTTGACATCAAACCAATGAACCACTTTCGAAATGGCGCTGTTTACAAATGTGAAATCAGAAAGTGTCCGTTTTAGTCTAAATAATAGTGATGTATCATCTGCAAACAACACAATCTCGAGATTGTCCTTGACAAAGTGAGGTAAGTCGTTAATATATACTAAAAACAAAAAAGGGCCGAGAATAGAACCCTGTGGAACGCCCATTTCCATCACAGAGCCTGGAGACCGCTCACCATTAATATCAACTTTTTGAATCCTATTACATAGATATGAGGCAAGTAGTTCCAGGGCTTTATTTTTGATACCATAGTGCTGTAATTTCCTGATCAGCGTTTCATGAACAACACAATCAAAAGCCTTAGATAAATCGCAAAAGATACCTAGAGAATCGTGGGCATCCTCCCAGGCATCAAATATATGTTTTACTAGCTCAACACTAGCATCAGTTGTGGAGCGACCCCTTGTAAAACCAAATTGTCTATTGTGCAATAAATTATTATTATTAAAAAAACTGTGCAATTGATCATACATAATTTTTTCAAAAATTTACTAAATACTGGTAGTACTGAGATAGGTCTAAAGTTAGTTGGGTCAGATGTACTACCAGATTTGAATAAGGGAATAATTTTACTAGACTTCATAAGATCAGGAAATACACCACTATCAACACATTGATTAAATGTAAATGACAATTGATTAGCCACAAGAGATATAATTGTCTTAGTAATTAAAACAGAATTTCCCCATAGGTCAGTTGTTTTTTTAACATTAATAGTGTTAAAGGCTTTAATAATTTCAAAGGGGGACACATATTGGAACTTAAATTCACTATCAATTCTTCTAACATTCTCTTTTAAAATTGATTCTGCAAGGTATGGTGAGGAGTTCAAAGATTTAGTAGTTGATACAGGAATGTTAGTAAAAAAATTCTCAAATGCAGCAGCAACCTCAGCATTTGATGTGATAAATTTATTGTTTATGTTTAAATTAAATTCATTATCACGGTTTGGATCTTTGCCAGTTTCACTATTAATAATTTTCCAAGTGGTTTTAATCTTATCATTACTACTTTTAATCTTTGAACTAATAAAACGAGACTTAGCCAGTTTACAAAGTTTCCTAAACAGCTTCGAATATTCTTTAACATAATTATGAAACTGTTCACTTTTATTATAATTCCTCTCATCGTATAGCTCGTATAATCTTTTCCTACTTTTGAGTAAGCCAGGGGTAGCCCATTCACTAAATGTGGCGTTACCTTTAACCACTAGCGTTTTTGGTGTAAAAATGGTGTTAAATGTTGAAGAGAAAGTTTCAAAAAAACTATTATAATAAGTATTAGGATTATTCTCTACACAGAGTACTGAATTATTAAAAGCAGCTTTAAGTTTATCCTTAAAGTTTTCACAACGCTTTGCGGTTTTAGGTATCACCACAATTCTTTTTTCTGACACTTTTTCATACCTATCACAGAAAGATACTAATTGACCACAGTGGTCAGAATGTAATTGATTGATTATTTTCTTGTCCTTAATAACAATATCTGTAAATATATTGTCCAAACATGTGGCAGTGGTGGCAGTGATTCGTGTAGGCTCCAAGAACAAGTTCTTCAGATTGTATGATTGAAAAAGTGCCTTGAACTTGGTTACTATACTTGAATTTTCCAATAGGTTAATATTGAAGTCACCACAGATGATGACCTTCTTTTTTGATCTTGTTACTTTAACTAATACTTCATCCATAACACGTTCAAAACAATCATACATAGCTGAAGGAGGTCTGTATACACATACTACTATGAAACCTTTTAGTTCTAAACAGGCTATTTCTGTAGTTCGCTCAACTGATAAACTAACAATGTCATGGCGCTCTTTAAATTTAAGTTTCTTATTAATGAGTATCATAGTGCCACCATGTATTGCTGTACTTCTGCTGAACGAGCTGCCTACCTGGTGGTGGTCAAAATTGAACATAAACTGATCCCCTTTTAGCCAGTGTTCAGTAATACAAAAAATATCAATTGCGTTGCAGTTCATGAACAGTTCCACCTCCAAGTCTTTGCCCATCATTCCTCTAATGTTTTGATGCACCAAATTTATATTATTTATCATATTATTTTTAATAAATTTACTGTGATTGAACTTTCTATTAGTGATCAAATTAATATTGCAAGAGGTAGTCTCTATTGTCTTATCAGTAAATTTAAATTATTTGAAATGTCAATCTCATTATTATGTAAATTATTAGGTATGTCATTTAAATTTTTATTAATGTCTAAAGAAATATCTGCCAACGGATTGGCAAAGTCGCTATGGGTAATGTCAATTTGCTCAATAGAAGCAATAGTTTTAGCCAAGTTCTTGGCTGTAATGGAAAAATAATATGATAGCGAAATTGCTATCTGTCTCTTATAATAATTAGAAAGGTAATATCTACCTTTCGTCAATGAAATATTATTACTAACAAGCTTGTTAGTGTCGATTAGATGTAATTTATTACAATAGGGTCCATTTATTTGGCAAGTTAGGTTGTGCATCATTATATTTAAATTATATCTAACATTTCTTTCCTTCTGCGACAACCCTTTGCTAAGAGGAAGTGTAAACAATACAATTTTATTTACATCTAACTTTAACAATGATTCAAAGTAGCCTAAGAATTTCTTTTTGTTTACATTTCCCCTGTTACCAACAAAAATGACTAATGAAGTATTTACATTGTGGTCTGATTTGGAATTTAAAACTTTTTCCATAATATCATTAAAAGATGAGTGAGGCATGCAATAATTGCTGAATGAATGTCCCAACTGTGTATTTAACATTAAGGGACCCATGCCCTTTCCAATTTCATCACTAAACATTGTTATGTTATCGTTTTTGTACAATTTGTTTGTTTGTAAATGGGAGTCCTTGAATTCAGGTACAAAAGTTCTGATAGGTTGTGGTGGCAGCGAGGAAGGAGCATGTGCTGTCCTGGGGCTGTCTATAGAATACACTGAATCATTACATTTACAGGAGTTAACCAGCCTGCCAATAGCCAGCACCTGCTCCCTGCTCTGCTTTTGGGAAATTTCATATTTGTAGGTAATATTACTAAGTTGTTCTTTAAGACGGTCAATCTCACTTTGTAATTCTCTTGTATCTTTAATGTATTGACTCGACATGATGTCTAGTTCTAATGAGTACATAGACACCTGATCAATCAGATGAAGTCTCTGCCTATTTAGTGACATACTATTAATAAAAAATTTTTGTTTGTGAATCATTTTTTTTGTTTTGGTAATTATTTTTTTAACTTTAATGTATTTTTTCAATTTTCTCAAGCTGCATTTTACAATTTTGTTAGGTTTATAAGTACAACTACTAGTATCATCGTCAGCTGTGAGATCTATTACCATAGATGGATGGAGACTGTCAACTACAGCCCGATCCAACCCCGGGGCAACCAACTCCTCGAACAAACTTTGGTTAGAAGCTACAAGGCGGTTATGCTTGTGCACGACTAATAGTGGTTGTTGTAAATCACGCCAACACAGGATGTGGTTTTAGTAGTAAATTAACTTTCGCTGTTATTTTAGGCAACATGTTGTAACAGGAAAGGAAATAGACGTATTGCTCTTTAGAAATTACCTATTTCATTATTTATAAGCATTGTGTAACACCAAAATGCGTTATTGCAGGTGTACTTGATTGTAAAGCTCATTGAATTTTAGGATTTTACATGACTGTACAAAAACATACTTTACACATAAATCTGAAAGTAAGTTTGTTTGTTGTTTGTTACGCTTTCACGCCTAAACCGCTGAACCGATTCTAAAAATTATTTTATCAGTGGACACCTACTTTTTACCGTGATAACCCACATACAAGTGGGGGGAGCTGAAGCATAAGCCAGTACTAAATAAAAATGGTGTATACCCTAGACATACACGCTAATTTTTTTTAGAATATATCCTGTATCGTGAAGACTTCTTCTTGGGGGTTTCCTATGCATAATATGTATCTATTTACAAAAAAAGTATATAAGTATTCTATCAGACAATTTAGCTTTCATAGTACAAGCTCTGCTTAGTTTAAAACTACATAACGTTGTGTGTAAGATGTCAGAACATATTATTATTATTACTTAACAAATATTTATGAAACGAACACAAAGAACACCCAGACTCAGAACCAAAGTTTGGAACAAAAAGTGTTGCCCCATGTGGAGATTGAACCTACAGCACTCAGCACAGTAAGAAGCAGCGAGTTGATCGCTTAAACCACTACGCCTACCATACTATTCTGTGTTTCCACTGAAAACACAGGTTCACACCTAGTTTGAGGGTCAGAGGCAACCCGACATTTGCCCCATTCTTTGATTACTTTGACTAGACATTACGATATAATATTGGTAAATTGCATGAATTAAGAGTTTATTATTATTATTAAAATATACAAAAGAGTAAATTTTTGTGCCTTTTTTGCTTTTTTCACCCGTCACACTTTCACTGTTGCGAAGACGCTTCACTTCTTGTTAGGAGTCCCCGTTAGATTCGAAACTCTCCTTTCATTTTTAATCAATTGGCAGTTCGTGATGTTAGGAAGAGCATACTCTCAATCTCATCTAATGCGGTGGGAAGCGACTCATTAAAAAAATGGTTGTCCCCATCCTTGATGATATTCTCCCTGACCTACGTAATATTTTCCACCATTCCTTATCCTACGGCGTCTTCCCACCTGCATAGAAAACAGCTGAAATTATTCCTTTGCCAAAAATATCTAAACCTTCGTCGTTCTCAGACTATCGCCCTATATCTATCTCACCATTCCTTTCTAAAGTACTTGAACATCTTGTTTATAATCAATTAAACAAGTTTCTGTTAAAGAACAATCTCCTAAATCCCTTTCAGTCTGTAGACACAGTACAGTGTCAGCATTAGTCCACATCACAGATGGTATTAGAGAAAACATGGATAGTTTAAACGTAACGGTATTATCCTTACTCGACTTCCTTAATACCGTTAATTTCCATATTCCCTTGGTAATCTTCGCTCTCTTAACATATCTCCAGGTGCAATTGATTGGTTTCACAATTACCTGTTTCGTCGTCGACATCGCATTCGACTTGAAGACTTCCCCTCTTCATGGCGTAATGCTACTGTCGGTGTCCCACAAGGTGGCGTTCCATCTCCATTATACTGGGATCGTTCAAGTATTACGTAAGCAGAAGTTTTGTAACTTTTGACCACCTCCTCCCACTTGTCAGCAATAGCAAGCAAACTTCTTATCTCTCTGTCTCATATCTGTCATAGTTGAAAATTCGTGTATGCATGCGTATGTACCTACGTAGTATTAATATATAAATGTAGATTAGTTGGATTCATGTATGAATATTATTAAATATTTCATAGGTTAAAATCTTATTTATTACTCTAATTTCTGTCGTCAGTACATACCTATCGTCAGTTTAAAATAAATCCAGTCCATTTAAAGATTGCCTGCAAGAAATCGCTCAAAGCGATAAGGCCGCCCTTTGTACATTACATCTGTTGTTAATTACTGTATAATGTCTGTAAAACCCTATTGTAAAAAAAAAAACCCTATTGTACAAAGTGGTAAAAAAAGTTATCTATCTATTCCGAACCAGCTAGGCATTTGTTGTTGTTTATGTGTCGCAGGTTCGATCCCAACATGGGACACCAACTTTAGGACACAGTTGAATGAAAACAAACATATATCTTTACCAATTAAAACTCACCACAGTTTTTATTCTCATATTTCGTAAGTCTCACTATGTGACTTAAATTTGTAAAGGATTACTTTGTTTTATTGTTAAAAAATTTTTACACTTTAGCTCACCATAACTAAGAATGTAACCAAATATTAGAAATCGATTTTGACTTATTAATCAGAGGGCCAAGTGCTAGTTTATTTCACTTCAACTGTATCGTCACGGTGACCGCGTTCGGCGCTGTGATTGGCCCGCACTGAAATCTGCACCAATCACAACGCCAAACGCGCTCGCTGTCGAGAGCGAATTGATGTGAAATACTCTCGCACTTGGCCTCAGTTCTCAAATAGTAGACTATCGTAACACGTAAAAAAACTGTCGCATTGAGAACTGCTTTCTTTTTAAAGTCGGGTAAAATGTTATAAGAGAAATATCTATACTAATATTATAAAGCTGAAGAGTTTGTTTGTTTGTTTGTTTGAACGCGCTAATCTCAGGAACTACTGGTCCGATTTGAAAAATTATTTCAGTGCTAGATAGCCCATTTATCGAGGAAGGCTATAGGCTATATATCATCACGCTAAGACCAATAGGAGCGGAGCACCAATGAAGAATGTTTCAAAAACGGAGAAAATTTATTACTATTGAGAGACGCAGACGAAGTTGCGCGGGTCAGCTAGTAGTTTATAAAAGTAAATAATTTTCTATCGTGTACCACGCTTACAACAGTGATAACATCAATATCCATTTCATACGAACCACTAACCACCGAACCACACAAACAGGAAGTAATACACATAATTACAGACAATCAATGAACCACTTAACGGCCCCAACTGGGAGCGTGTTATGACTAATAAATCGAGACTCGAACCTGGGACTGTGCCAGTACAGTTTGAGATCTTTTGAAGTCAACGGTAATTTACATGGAATGAGCGAGTGTGGTGCTTTATGGGTGTTTATGGCACCCATGGGTTATTGTTTTTGTTTGACAATGTGGCTGGCATTCTGCCGGATACTGACTTCGATGTGACAGATGTTGGAAATTTTGTTTGTTTTACGACTCTGTGGCTTGTAATGGCTTAATGGTTATGGGTTCATACTTTCGATCAACAGGTTGCGTTTTCAAAATTTTGTATCTTATTTTTTTACGAGACAAGATTTATATAATTTCTTTTCAAAGACAAGAAGGAACATTTGTGCTTTGTACATAAATTGAGGAAGTCAATTTTAATATAGTTCTAATTGTCGTATCGGAATAAAACTCTGTATGTGAAATATATAAGTTTGGATGACAATACTAAAGTTTGGCATCTTGGACCAGAGCCAGAAGGTGCATACTGCAACTCTTCAGCAGCTGCTACTAAATCCTTCGTCTTTAGTTTCATATAATATGTTGTGAAGATGTTCTGACGATATACTTAAAAGATGGATTGTGAATATCTTTTTAGGGTTCCGTACCTCAAAAGGAAAAAACGGGACCCTTATAGAATCACTTTGTTGTCTGTCTGTCTGTCTGTCAAGAACCTTTTACCTCGGGAACGCGCAAATCAAGTCAAGTCTTATAGAGTTCTTCCTGTTGACCCAGATCTATGAAATTTGGCAAGTAAAATAGTCTTATAATACACGTAAAACAGGTATAAAACTGAAAACTATACATTTGTAATTAAATCATGAAAAAATTTAGTCTCTATTTAGGTACGAAATTAGTCAATCACATCATCGAAGTACAAATACACTAAACATATAAAACACAATAATATAAGTAACTATCGGTTTTGGAATCTGAATTTCGGAAAAAGCTCGGCAATAACTGCGAGACTCAATTCCTGAACTATTTATAATATGTACCAACAAATTTGTACGGAGTCGCACTTGTCCGGATTTTTTATTAAATAATTTTATTTGTTACTTAATGATGTTATTATTATTTTTTCTTTTGAACTGTAATTCAAATTTTTCCTACGTGTTTGTCAATCTCTTACACTAAGAATTTTAAGGTCCTAATCCTAACCTTGAGTGACTTTTTCGAAGTCTTTTTTCGTTTATAATTTTAAACAGTAGGGTACAGATAAAGACATACATAGGGTTCCTTTTATCTGGGAAAAAGTTCTTTTCCTGAGGTAATTAATAATAATAAAAAAGCATATTTATTTTGTCTCTCTTAACCCTTTAAAATATTTGAAAAGATTTTCTTACAAAAATAAATATCATTTATCATTGAAAAGAAATCTAGACTTTATTGGCCAATTTATCAAATTTTATTTGTATTGAAACGAAATTCCAAGTTCCAAGTATCGCTCGCTACAAGCTCTGAGCGGATGAGAGCGAGACCAAAAAATATGTAACAAGACTTTTTGGCGACACTTCTTGATATACGTCTACCAAAAATATTCTGACCGAAGGCCCATAGACTTCTCATGCCGTTTTATTAATAAAAGATTTATGTACAAAAAAAATCGCGATTAATAAAATTGGTCAACTATACGACCTTATTTTATAATCATGGCTTTCTCTGACACTCTCTGTAGCCATTTGATAATAATTTAACACACCTCATAAACGACCGCCTAATCTCAAACTAGGCAGAACCGTAGGCTCCGGTACGGTACGGTAATACAGCCCAGATACAGAACAAATAATCGTGCTATAATAACTTGACCTGGTTAGGAATCGAACACACAACATCTGGGTTAGCAGTTAGAACCACAGACCACTAGGTAAACACAGGTAGGTTAATTTGTTTATTAATTTTACGAGTTAACTAATCTCTTTATTCAAGTAACATCATAATTATATCTTAATCAAGAAAATATACCACAGCTTTTACTACGCTATATCGATCAACGAAGCGCATTTCAAAGCCGCTACCAAATCGAATCAATTTAACGTTAATTTTATAACGATTATCCGTTATCGTCTAACGTTATTTACTAATATCATTTAGGCTCATCACTTTGAGTAAACAAACCAATCAATATCATATTCTAACCTTATACATATAAGGTTAAATTTCCAATGATGTGTAATGGGAGAGTGTATTTTGAAGTGATCCCTCGAACATTAGCGTTCATTATGAATGTTATTAATCTATCGTGACAATGCAGAAGCGATTATTGCAGTGATGTAGAATAATATACATGGCGTGTTGACAACAATGGGCAGGTGACTGTCCTACTCGAAATAGTTTAGTAGCAAAAGTGTGTCTGTCTGTCTGAACCGATTTATATGAAATTTGGTATTTAGCTAGTTTGATTCTTGAGGAAGGACATAGGCTTTCTACCGTAAAAATTGTCATACACACGAGCGGAGCCGCGGCCAAAAGCTAGCACTCTTTCGGGAGCAGTGTTATTTTCTAGATTTTTTTCGAGCAGACAGGCACTAGATAGAAGTGTGCTGCTGCCCTGTGAGTCCCTCCTCTGAAATAGGGGGGAGGGAGGAGGGTAGATTTTGAATCTGGTAACGTCACTCACACCATGAAAAGCAACGAGAGAATTGCTCAACAGCGGTTATCTGTGAGGCGCTGGTATCACACTGGTGAAACCAGACCATGTGTATATAAGCGTGGTTTTTCCGAATATGATAGTTATATATTCGAAACTTCATGATGAGTGAAAAATATTTACCTGAAATCACTTGTATCCACATAACATTGTGAATTGCAAAAGAGTGGCCATGAGTTTCTTTGCCCTTTCTTCTCATAAGGCTCAACCCCTTGGAAACGGGCGGTTGTAGATCGGCACAGGCATATCATAGATTTTGTATTGGTTTGGTTTTTGTTAAATTTATTTGCTTACTTTTTGACAAAACAGATATTGTTGCTTTTGTGTGTGTTGATCTATGACTTTAGAGTCACATTAGAGTCAAAGACGATTTCAAACAATTTTAAAATATTTATAAAATAAAGAGTTTGGATATCCTTACATGTTATAAACTGTAAAAAGTATGAATCATAAACTCAAAAACTACCTATTTTTGCACAGTTTTCACCAATAAATTGTGTATTCTTGAGGAAGTTTTAGGTGTATAATTCATGATGGTTTTATGTAAATTGACTAAAATATAACGATTATTGTTGAAGAGCGATAATAAATTGTTACATAATTCGTACGAAAAAGGCTCACGCTTATCGAAATCAACGCGACCGAAGCTGCAGTCGGAAGCTAGTTATAACTGAAGCTGTGTACATGGTTTATAAGTTAGTTTAGTTTTTGGGTAGGCATAACGTTAACACCCAAAATAACGTAACCGTACTGTTTAAAACATCTATCCCATCACTATTATTAAACCAATTATTACCATCGAAGTTCAAAGTGAGATCAGAAGATCACCAAAAACTGTTCACGAAACACGAATACGTACATAACAAAGACTTATTAACTAATAACGTAGATCGCAGCTGCGAGTGAGTGAGTGATTTACGATGTCTGCCTACGCCCGCGTCGCGGTGACACGCCGTGAAGATTAAAGCCGAGCCACCCCCCTGGGACGCGGCCCGGCCGGCTGTATTAAATTTAGATGATTACCTATGTATACTTAAAGTTAAATGTTTGACAGTATATTTGGATAGGTGAGCGTAAATTACGATTTAAATATATGTATTATCATACCACAGTTGGAGCTCGGGTATAAGTGGTAACCAAGTTATTCTAGCCAGGTTCTTCTTAACATATTGAGAGCTCTCCGCGCCTCGGAGAGCGCATTAAACAGTCAGTCCCAGAGTCCATGCGAATTTCTATAGCAATAGTTACGGATAATTGGAGCTATAAAAATGCCGACAGTATTTCTACAGGATTTTGATATTTTATTGGTTGTGAAGGTTTGATGGCAATCAAATTCAGACGTATCGTAGTATACAAACACCTCATATATACATATTTATACCTAAACTAGCTGACCCGGCAAACGTTGTATTGCAAAACAAAAAAAAATAGGGATGGGTCACCCTTACCATTTAGGGGTATGGAAAATAGATGTTGGCCGATTCTCAGACCTACCCGATGTGCACACAAAATTTCATGAGAATCGGTCAAACCGTTTCGGAGGAGTACGGGAACGAACATTGTGACACGAGAATTTTATATATAAGATATTCAAATGTAATATTATAAATGCGAAAGTGTATCTGTCTATCTGTCTGTCTGTCTATCTGTTACATCTTCACGCTTAAACCGCTGAACTAATTCAAAGGAAATTTGGTATGAAGATAGTTTGATTCTTGATTACTGACATAGGCTACTTTTTACCGCGATAACCGACATACATACGGACGGAGCCGCGGGCAAAAGCTAGTATGAATATATAGACATATACATTACACATACACATTTACATTATTTACTATCCCACGTTAGAGAGCTCAGATATTCCGACAACAGCCAGCTCGAGTTACAAATATGTGACCCTGACCTGTTCGAACTATTACTTCCACTCTCCGATCCATCCGTAGAATTAAATTACTATAATTGTTACCAATACCTGCGTAAATATAATTTGGATAAACAAAATTGTTGTGGCTTAAAATTTTATGCGAATGGATGGTGAACCATAAATTAACATCATCATCATCAGGCAAATGCCTAACAGCCAGTTTGTTTGTCTGTCTATCTGTGTCTTTCACATCACATCATCATCAACAGCCTTTAATAGTTCACTGCTGGGCATATGCCTCTCCTTAGAAAGGAGGTTTTTTCTATTATACCACGCTGGTCAGACGGGTTGCTATAGGGTTTGTTTTAAGTTTTCCTTCTGTTTGCAGTGCTGTTGTCCTGCTGCTGTTCCTTCAGTTTGCTCTCACAGTCGGCTGTTCCAACACCCACTGGATGAAAAGCGGTGGTGAAACTCGGTATTCTTAGACCGTCAGGTCAGGGAAAAGTACACCCTGACACAAAACAACCGGTCTTGCTTCTCGCACAATTATTTGTCGTCGATAGGAACTTCTGGCTAAGAAGTCAGCATCATTACCCGACAGACAACATAATATTTAAAACTAAAGATATCTTCATCAGGCTACCGCAGTCAGCTGCTGGACATAGACCTCTCCCATTGGCCGCCGTCCCATATCCCTTGTGTGTCATACAGAAAAAAAAGGTACAATATCTCTTATTTATATCGTTCGAGTCCATCCGTTTTCATTACCTCAAATTTCCTTAGTCATTTTTCGAGGATTAATGTTAGGTAGGCGACTGGCCATAAAAGGCCGATCGATTGATTTTGGGCTTCTCGCATCCAGCTCCTGCCAGCCATCGTCACTCCACTTGGCCTGTAGGCGTCCTACACTTCGTTTGCAAAGACGCGGTCTCTAATCAAGAACTCGTTTACTTCAACGGTTGTCAGTTCTGCGGCTAATATGGGCAGCCCACTGCCACTTAAGCTTTCTCTGCCGATTTACCTAATTCCTGATGCGATCCTGTAGAGAAACCACCAAGACCAAAACTATAGATATCATCATCAACAACCTATACTAGTCCACTGCTGGACATAGGACTCTCCTTAGAAAGGAGGTTTTGGCCTACTATACCACGCTGGCCAGACGGGTTGGTATAGGGTTTGTTTCAAGTTTTCCTTCTCTTTGCAGACAATAATATAAATAACTATAGATATCGCAGTCCCCGACGAACACTATGGTAATCGCTATTACGATAGAATCGGGTTTATTAGATATTCGTTATCTACACACCCTATTACAATCATTGATTTTTTTTTTATGATCGGGCGATGAATACTTTTGGATTTATCCATTCAATAATGATCTTTATGTTTTTGTTCAACGTATAACATAAGTGAAAAATTTACACGATCAATAACGCAAAAACCTATTACCAAACCTCAAAAGTCAACATTTTAGAGTAAGCGGCTATTACCATATTGTTCGAGGGAAAAATGACAGAATCAGAATCAGAATTTATACATAGGTACCGAAATGGTTATAACACCTAAAAATTATCATCGAATAAGCATGTAATTTATGTTTACCGTAATATTAAAGTCAGTTATATCATCGAATACGATTGCAATGTCATTTTACGAATATAAAGTATATTCATATTTACCATGGAACAATATCATAATGAACGATTACTACAGCAACACCGATTTGTGATTACAGTCGAACACTATCGTAAAGTTAGTTTGCGTTAATTTTTTTCCATAGCTTATTTCAGTAATGGACATTTTCACAATTTTCTTACTGATAAAGAAAATTTATGATAAAAATTTAGTAAAAATCTAGTGCAAAAAAATATTTCCTTATTTTGATAAAAGAATCTTCTTTTTAGTCTTGATAGTATTCAAGATATTCAGTTTTTATTTGCTCCTGTAAAATTGTTATTTTCCTATTACGATTTTGTTCGTCGGGGACTGCGATATATTCAACCTAAACTCCAGTTTAATAAAATCCTTAACATGGAAAAAGGACAAATACAACACTGCCCTGGAGAATTCCTCGCCGATCTCATTGCACATAATACTAATACTAAAGTGAGACTTGTACAAGACAAAATGAACCACTAATGGCCCTATCAACGAATACGGAGTTGTTCTATTTGCGGGCAACGCCGGGGTAAAACGTTAGCAATGCGTTTATTTTGACACGCCTTCATTATCGATGGGACATTGTAAGGCTTGCAAGTAGATAGAGCTTTGCGATGTTGAAGATATCTTTTATATTTTATACACATGTTTTCTTAAGTGCTATAAGTAAGATAAGGGATAAGTACAGACAATTTTATACACTTTTCTATTTCTATAGTTGTAATAGATATTTTGTGTAAAAACACAAACCGTTATGGCATACTAATATGTATGTATTTACAAAAAAAAAGTATAAATGTATTTATGTCAGTACCAGCTCTGCTTAGTTTGGGACTAGATGGCGTTGTGTGAATGTAGTGTTAAATATATTCTAAATATTATATACTAAAAGCCATATTCATTTCTTTCTTTGTGATTTTATTCTTCTGTATTTAATAAATTCTGATCCTGTACCGTATAATTAAAGTTTTCCATCTGATATTATAATAAGAACTCAATACGTCAATTTTTGAGCTAAGTTCCTCCTTCCAAAATAATTTTACATGTTAAATTTAAAAAAATGGTAATTATTTTATTTATTATTTAAAAAAATAAAATAAATAGAAAAAACATCTAAGTGAAAACAGCTCTAAAATAAGACTTTTCATATTTAAAACAACCTCACGAACTTTGTTGCTAAAAATCAAAGATTATTTTATTCTCTTTTTAAAACATTTATTTAAAAATCTCAAGATTGCTTCATTAAACTTGAAGGCAAAATATTGCGCCTTCAAAATATAAGATAGTATAGCTATCGCGGACAGTGGAGGCGCACCTCTGATGCAATATCGAGCGGTAGTCTAAACAAGGGGGCAGACGAGTTACAAATTGAACCATTGCATTGCGAGCAGAGATCGTGCAAGTAACCGTCTGTCAAGGATGCCTCATTTCAATAATAGGGCTACTGGATGCTGTATATTAACGACATTGGTGCTAATTCTGTCGTTCGAAAACTCTCTAAACTAAACTAAAAATCACTATTGTTTAGTTCCGTCAAACAAAGTTTCCTATTCTGAAAATGTAATATTTGACAGGACAAAAAAAATCTTAGTGATTTTTAGTTTAGTTTAGAGAGTTTTCGAACAACAGATTTATTACCATTATATGTTTTTGTATCTATATCTGAGCTTCTGTATGTGTCGTCATAACTCTAAAATTGATGAAGCGATTTTAATTTAATTTGCTTTCGTTTGAAAAGTGAGTGTAGTTGGAAAAAAAATCTACTTTTTTTCATTCGTAGGTTGAATTCCTTCGGTAGTTTTTTTTTGTATTTTACCAAATAAACTCATTTCGTTTCATATTCTTTTCATATATAACAAACATAAACGTGATCTCGAGTGCTTAATGTGCATACACTTTTACTAGTTTTCATTTTGTAACAATTTTCAATTAAAATTCAATATCATATCAATTCAGTCTTACTGTCATTTTTATTATTTTCTTATTAAAGTAGCCTGTTTATACAGTGGGATGATGACTGCGAAGTCAGTGGTCTTGGGTTCGATGCCCACGGAGGACAAGAGGACAAATATTGTGTGATAAGCACGATCATTGTGTAATAGGAGAGGCCTATGTCCAGCAGTGGACTGCGATAGGCTGATAATGATGATGAGCACGATTATTTGTTCAGTCTGACTGTAATTTATGTATAATATATAAGTGTTAATAAATATATAAGTTTATTTATTTAGAATATGTTGTAAATGTTTTAAGCGATAATTATTGTACACAGAGGTTTAGTGCAATCCCATTTTTTAGTGTAAGTTACTAACTCTTTTTTCTTCTTTATTCTTAGGTACGAAATATTTCTGATCTACAAAAAAAACAGGTTTTTCCGTAACAAACCTTTGATAAAGCGGCCTCTACCATCATTTTAAGTCTTAAATCCATGTTTTGATGAGAATATTTACAACAAATTCTTAAATTAGATAAGAATTCACGAATTTTAATCCATCACGTGACAGCCCTAAACCACATTAACATAGACAACTCTTAATACCAACAAACTCACGATTGACGCAATAAGCCCACGTTAATATTGCCACCATTAATCCATACAAATTTAAATGCTAAAAATAAATTGGCAGCCCTAAGCGCAGCTGCAACGGCCAATAGCTTATTGCTTGGACGTTCCACGTTTGAATTACATCTTGCAAACATACGAATATAGTCGTTTATATAATAAACAACGCTTATTACGGCTCAATAAAGTTCAATTTAGATTGTAAATTAGTTTTAAAGGATATTTTAGTTCTAGTAGGTATTCGTCTCGATTAAAACGATAGAAATGCAAAGGCTATTCGATATAAGTTATAGTGAACGGAGTGTTTCTCAACTCTACACTGGATAATGATTGACAAATAGAGAATAAACTCTTTATAGCTTTGGTAGTTTGGTGTTACCACATTTTTGAATACAATTGACTATTCCTTAATGGTTAACGGTAACTTAAGACACCACACATACGGCTATCTGATTTGAAACTAGGCTGAGTGTGTTATGGTGGTTATTTATACATACATATACGAGTACTTGACGCCAAACGCCAGCTTCGTAACACTCGTCCTAAGCCCTCCTATAACTACACTTACAATACGCGTGGTGAGCTTCACTGCCTCATGTGATGTATTCAAAACCAATGTCGGTTTTGCGGGGCACGTGCGGGCGCATGAGAGGAAATGGAGCTGTTAAAAAGTGATAGGGTGTCGCCGTCAACGGATACGTCTGGGAGGACATCACCATCATCATCATTTGTACATACATATTATAGATACATTACACCTAAACACATAACATAAGCTACTTGTCCCGTGATGGAATCGAACCCAAGTGGGAATCGAAAGACCTACTGGCCCATCAGACAGATATGGTGTAATACTACTGATTCATCCATTTTAACCGACTTAGAAACAATCAGTGTTTCAGTTCCGTTGTAGTTATTATTTATTTGATTTGGGAATTTCTCACTAACCACTAAACCAATAGGCTAGACGATGCCAAGCCTACTGCACGGATGGCGTAGTGGTTTAAGCGGTCACCTCGCCGCTTCCTACTGCGCCGATCCCCACATGGGACAACACTTTTTGTAATCCACAAATTGTTGTTCTGAGTCTGGGTGCGTTTCATGTATGTTTGTAAAGTCCCCCGCGACACAGGATTTATTCCTAATGCGGGAGTAGTCTTTATTTAATAAAGAAAGAAAAGAAAGTCAGAGTTGCGGGGAAAATTGGTTTAGTATTCTTTGTGTATCTTGAAAGACGGTAGTTTAAAAAGAAAACATATATTCTTTTGTGATTTGTTGTAAGTTATGATATGATTTCTAATAGTTTTAATAACTCAATAAGACAAGTCGTTGGCAATTATGTTATTAATAATACATCTTTGACTTTAGAAAAAGCCATTTCAGTGATGAAATTAATTACCGCGAAATCGAATCCGACTCAGCCCGTGATGTCATAAAAACCAAAGAATTTAACAGACAAATAGTAAGCTGGTAAGTATTGTTGTCTGGTGGATAGTGATGTAGACAGCTAAGCCGGAGATCGTGAGTTCGATTCCCACCCAGGACAAATAATTGTGTAATGACCATGATCATTTGTCCTGTGTCTGTGTCAATATGTACATACATATGTATTTAACAAAACTAGAAGATATTTTCTCAGCAGTCTGGTTACCATAGCACAGACTCTGCCTAGTTTAAGAATTGTGAGGTTACTATTAAAATTAACCACTTATAAATTTATTGTCTTTGTCGCTTCAAGTCCTCAATAATGGGGGAACCAAATCAAACAGTCCAAAAGGTATCAAGTCAGCTAAGTAAAGCCGCTTTTCGATCTGGATACATTATACATCTGCGATACAGGGAGTACACATATTACGAAGACTTGTGAACACTACAAATCCAAAATAATGAGAATATTTGGTACATAGGAATTTTTGTTTATTTATATTTAAATAATGTATATTGGTCACTATATTCAACTTCTCGTAACATCGTTAATAACCGCATCAATTTAAAAACGCCATAACCCAACATAAAACTGCCTTGCAACAGTTACGGAGAATAAACTGCAGAGGAATCGCACAATATAAAGAGCGATAAAAAGACAATGCGATACGTAACAAGTTAAGTTCAGCACGCACTATGCGACTAACTTGACTACAGGGATGGCGTAGTGGTTTGAGCGGTTACTTCGCCACTTCCTACTGTGCTGAGTGTTGTGGGTTGAGTTGAGATGAATTTGTTTGGTCTTTCTTCTCATTGGGGTCAACCCCTTGGTAAGGGACGGTCGTAGATCGGCACAGGCATATCATAGATTTTTTATAAGTGTAATTTTTATTACATTTATTTGCTTACTATTTGACAAAACAGAGATTGTTGCTTTGGTGTGTTTTGATCTATGACTTTAATGTCTACATAAAAGACGATTTCAAACAACTTTAAAAATTTTATGAAATAAAGAGGTTTGAGTTCGATTTTAATATCACTTTGTGTTTTCCACAAATCGTTGTTCTGAGTCTGGGCGTTCTTTGTGTCCGTTTCACGTATGTGAAGTCCTCCGCGACAGGATAGTGCGGAGTTATCTTTTAAAAAACAAAAAGAATACTAGATATATAAAATACTTATTTATAATTAAAATATGATGTGGAAAATGTTACTTTAATCTGACGGTTTAATAAATAGTTTCAAAGAACTTTTGAAATTTTGGATACACTTTTCATTTCTTCTAAAAAACTATAATTCCCAGGGGATAGTTTTGTAGACAATGTTATTGATAAGCATTATTGGACAGTGGACTAAAAATGATGTTTGACATTTGTTCTTCACTCCAACTTAAGTGATCGTGAGTTCCAAATCCGCCCAGCGCAAGTCATTGCACATGTATTTAATTTGGTTTTCTTTTAAAAGACGATTTCCGCACTAGAAAAATATCCTACGTCGCGGGGGATTTTACAAAACATAGATGAAATAAACATAAAGAACGTCCAGACTCAGAACAACAATTTGTTGATCACAC
Organism: Arctia plantaginis; assembly: GCA_902825455.1. Lineage (NCBI taxonomy): Eukaryota > Metazoa > Arthropoda > Insecta > Lepidoptera > Erebidae > Arctia > Arctia plantaginis. The sequence continues at coordinate 282,346 of CADEBD010000333.1, read as the reverse complement.
AAAGTGTCGTCCCATGTGGGGATCGGGCATTCAGCGTAGTAGTAAACGTCGTGGCGACCACTACGCCATCCGTGCAGTCAGTATTTTAATATGTCTGTTTATATATCTATGCAAGTGATTGCATGGTTGAGTAAAAATTCATGGTACACACAAAATAGACAAAAATCATGTGATTAGTAAATTGCTAATTGTGATTAAAACAGTTGAGTAATTTTATAAAGTCATGTAATTGCAATTAAATATTGTGTAGAAATGTCACGTTCTCGTATTAGATAATTTTTGTGATCTATCTGTATATCTGAAAGAATGTATTATTAGTTAATATTTTGTTCAAAGATAATTGCAATCTATTTATCTTAGAATGAGTGAACCTTGCTAAATAGTGCTTCAAAGTGATTATGTAAATTAGCGGTTTGTCTTAATTAAATTCGAATGACATTTACGTTAGTACTTAGATTAGAATAGATAGAATGCCGTTGTAATTTGTGTGGCTCTGCAGGGCAGAGATTTAAGTTCCTTTTTTTTAGTATGTATATGTGAGATTTTTTATGACTGAAAAGTAATATACGAGGCTGGCAGACAAATGTAACTTTAATAATCCGACAGTATTTTAAAATTAATAACATTGACAGATAGTTTAAATAAATAAATCATTATCCCAAAATACTACACTCCATTCACACTGAAGACAAAAAAAAATAAACACTCAATGAATGCAACATTCGAGAACGTGCGCTGACCCTTACAAAAACAATCAGTCGCATCTGCGCGCATTGGCGTGTACTAAAAATTATAACGCTACTAAAAAGAGAAGCACACCAACTGGAGGTCTTGGTACTAATTGAGTGTGATTTACAACTCGGTCGGATTGTAACCTCGTGAACTTCGCCGAAGTGTATATTGTTTATTTGGCAACGTGTGTGGGATGGTAATGGACGCTAACTTTAGTGTGGTTTACGAGCTCACAGTTTTTAAAACTTAATGATGGTGGGTATATATGTTAAGCGTTTTTGTAAGTAGCACTAAATTGACTGAGTAGTTGCAGTCATTGAGTGAAATGGTGATTAACTAAATTTTAATGCGTTGGCTCGAAGGACCATGTAGGGCGAACTTTTACACAAACTTTAAGCTATGTTGTAAATATGGTGTAAATGAAAATATATGTATCGTTCGTAACCATTTTTTCGACAGGAACAGTTTTTTTTCGAAATGAAAGGTATAATATACCGTTTTTTGTACCCCTAGAATAACAAAAACTGATCACAACCAGGCGGAGCCTATCCTATGGTAACCAGACTGCTGATAAACATATTTAAAAAATTCTAAATACTTACACATTATTATCGATAAATTACACCCAGTCACAAAACAAATGACCCTGTTCATTACACAATTATATGTCCTGGGTGGGATTCGAACTCACGACCTCCGGCTGGGCAGTCAGGGTCACCAACCACTAGCCCAACGGGCTTAATAATCAAATCATGGGACACAAACAACCAATAAACCCTCAGAGAAATTTCATTAAAACACCATCAGTTTCGATCAATCCCCAACACTCAACATAGCAACACCTTAATGTTCCTAAGTTCATTGCATTTAATTCAGGGGTTGAAAGAATTTGCCCTTTATAGACAAATTATATTGCTTAATACGGTTCCGTACCAAAACAAAACGAGTGCGCCTGAATTGCTGAATAGATTTTTCGATCTTATAACTAAAACTAATAAATTTAAAACGACTAGTAAAGATCTAATGAATTTCGAATCTATAAAGCGATTTTTTTCAATTATTTCAGAATTATTTATTGGAAAGTCACCTTTCTAAAATACTGAATCCAAATCGGTACCTCAATTTAGGAGCTTTGATGTCAAATAGATACACCATGTTAACTTGACACAAATATATCTTTTGCGTATTATTCGTATTATTCGCGGCAGCATTTATTCTATAAGTTAATTCGAGTATCATTCGATGAACCTTACTTTGTTAGATATTAAGAGTACTTTCTGTGGAGTGACATACATGATTAAGAATACAGAGTGTCACCACCCCTGTTCATCCCGTGGGAGCCGACTAAGGGAGCAAACTACACAGGACAACAGCACTGCAAAAAGAAGGAAAACTTGACACAAACCCTATATCAACCCGTCTGGACAGCGTGTTATAGTATAGTAGGAAAAAACCTCCTTTCGAGGCCTATGCCCAATAGTGGACATAGGCAAAGTAGAAGGAGAAATATTGGTTCAATATTTAAGTTGTAAAGCTTCACAAACAAACAACGATTCCCATTAATAACATAAGTAAGTATATACACTATGCCAGTGTCAAAATATAATTTATGTTGAGTTCGTTCACGCCACGTCCTATCACGCCCACGCATTGTTATTATAATTGAACCAATTAATCTTAAGCAATTAAACTAAATCATCTTTAAAATTAGTTTTGGCGTGCACAGATTAAATATCTTGAACTGACTGTAACACGAATTAGTCACTAGGATAGTATGTATGTGGTTTGGGGTTTCAACCCGACTTAGTACACTAGTGATCTGAACCGACTCCGAACGCAAGTATTACTCTTAGCTAGAAACATTAATAAGAAATGTATCACCACCCTTACTAGTACAAATATAAATAACTAACTTTTACATCAACAGCCTATAACAGTCCACTGCTGGACATAGGCCTCTCCTTACAAAGGAGGTTTTGGCCTACTATACCACGCTGGCCAGACGGGTTGGTATAGGGTTTGTGTCAAGTTTTCCTTCTCTTTGCAGTGCTGGTGTCCTGCTTAGTTTGCTCTCTTAGTCAGCTCTTACGACACTCACGGGATGAATAGGGGGGGTTACACTCCGTATTCTTAATCCGTCACCACACGGATTTCCCCCCGTATACCATAAAAAAGATAGATTATCTATTAACTGTTGAAAAAGTATATTAAGAATTTGATGACTCACCTTTAACCATCCTTTCTTCATCGATCCACCCCGGCGAGTCCTTCGATTTTGGCACAGACAAATTCAGTGGCTCCTCACACTTGTGATACACTTTTTCATCACTATCACTAGTTCTCACACCCTTTTGCAACAACTGTTCCTGCAGTTTATTTTTATGCACATTTATTAAGTTTCTATCACTTTCTGTCACTTGTATACTCTTCTCTTGATAACCAAAAGACTTCTTAACATCGAAGTTAATTTTAACATTCATTAATTGAGAGACTGTTGATTTCTTCTCACTTTTATCTATATTTCCTAAAATGTAATCTATTGAATGGGGGGTTGGTTTCTTGGGCGGTTTGCCGTATACGTGCGGATGCCAAGACAGTTCAAAAATGTCTTCTCTCTTTTCTTCATTGGTGTTGATTCCTTCATCTCTTGTGTCTATTCCATCGACATTAAGATCTACATCTTCTCTTGATTCATCTATGATTAAATCTTCTTTATCTTCGTCGACGTTAACTTTTTCGTTTGGAGTGAGTCGGTCATCGTAGAAATGTTCATTTGTAAAGTGTTGGGGGTCTATCAGAGTGCTATCATCTTGGTGAGGGGTGTAATTAGACACTACAGTTTGCATTTCTTTGTTTTTAATATTCTCTGTCATGTGTTTAATCTTGTTAATTTGTGCGGATATAAAACATGTTTGTTTTTATGATTGTATTAGTGTTTGATTGGTGCGCGGGCGTCGTTTGATGTAGCACTTTGATGTTGGTTTTGATGTGTTCATTCGTTTCCTGCAACAAACACAGTTTTAAATATTATTTAGTGATTTGAGATTGAAATAGGTTTTTAGAGATCTGGGTTTGTCAATTTTAAAGTGACTGATAATTAATAAAATGAAATAAAATGTGATGTACTCTAAAAATTATAAAAAAGTTTAGAGTATCATATCGTGATGATGATGATTGTGAATGATTTATTTTTAAATTGTGAACACCACGTTACCATAATTTTATAGTTACAATATATAGATACCCAGATATGATAGCGCTTAGAAAAATTTAAACACAAATTAATTTGGATTATTTTACAGTTCATTTCATAATAAAACAACCTAGTAGTTTTTTTTTTTTCTTTAAACAAAGTAAACTCCTGCATTAGGAATTTATCCTGTGTCGTGGGGGACTTTACCCCACCAAGACCCAGAACAACAATTTGTGGATTGCACAAAGTGTCGTCCTATGTGGCGATCGGACCCACAACACTCAGCGTAGTAGTAGTAGGCGCGGCGGCGTGGCGACCGCTTGAACTACTGCGCCAACTGTGCAGTCGAACCAGAAGATATAAATAAAAAAGCTTTGTATTTGTATGTATTATAATTTAAAAATATTTAAGTATGTTTACGGGCGGTTGTAGATAGGAACAGGCATATAATAGATTGTATGTATATGTTTATTTTGCAAAACAGAGATTGTTGCTTTTGTGCATTTCAATATTTATGAAAAAATAGATATTTTGAATCAGTTTGAGTTTATTTAGAAATATATATGTCCGGTTGACGGTGATTCGCCCCCTACAACGTAAGTGGAACGAAAACTATAGCCGTCAAAATAAGGGTGTTTCATACGCCTATATCTACGTAAGTATAAATAAATACATATGACACACAACGCCCTTTAGTTTCTAACTAAGCAGAGCTTGTACTATCAAAGATAGATTGACTGACAAAATACTTAGATACTTTTTTTTATAAATACATACATGGTACACATATAAAACACAAATATTGGCAGATCATACAAACATTTGGTCCGACCCGAGAATCGAACCTCAGACCTCTTCCCACAGCAGTCGCATAAGCTAACACTGCACCACTGAAGCAGTCGAGTATATTTATAATGTATATTAAGCAATAACGTTAATTTAAATAAATAAATTTTATTGATGTAGTTTACAACGGCCATTTAAGAACCATATAACCCTAGAAACTTTCACCCACCCAGCAAAAATATAAAACGATAAAAAATATAAGAAATAAAGTAAAAACCTACTAAAAAAAAACCCTTTACACAGTCGGGTGAAAAATCTTTTCCGCAAAACGAATTAACCGATACTCTAACAGCCCAATAAACCTGCGTGCCCTATCTTGTAGCAGCCCCTGCTCCCTATTCAACCGCTCCCCACCCTTCAACCCCCCCGCTCCATACCGCCGGGTCACCCCGCGCACACCGGGATCAAGTGATCGGTAAGCGCTGATTGATTTTTATTGGAATTACATATTAGGGGTGTCACTTAAGACTTTCATTCGCATTGAAATGTAAAAATTAATTTTGTGATTTATTAAGAGTTTTTCAAGAAAATGTAATCGATTAGAATATGTTAATTAATTTTTTAATTACGGTGACATATAAATCTTGTTACGTTATTGTTGATAATTATAGTTGACTAGCTCGCGTCATGGTAGTGTTGCTTTGGATTTTTAATTTTTTTCTATAATTTTTTTGTTTTACACATTTCACACATGGCCGTCTGATCACAAACTAGGCAGAGCCTGTACTATGGTAACCAGACTGCTGATAAACATACTTATATATTTTTAAATACATACATATTTTAGACAAATTACACCCAAACACAGAACAAATGATCGTGCTCATCACACAATTATTTGTTTTGGGTGGGAATCGAACCCACGACTTCTGATGTAGCAGCGAGGGTCACTAACCACTAGACCAACCATCCAATAATCCATTCATCATCATCATCATCAACAGCCTTTAATAGTCCACTGCTGGACATAGGCCTCTCCTCAGAAAGGAGGTTTTGGCCTACTATACCACGCTGGCCAGACGGGTTGGTTTAGGGTTTTTTTCAAGTTTTCCTTCTCTTTTCAGTGCTGTTGTCCTGCGTAGTTTGCTCCCTTAGTCGCCTCTTACGACACCCACGGGATGAATAGGGGTGGTGACGTTCCGTATTCTTAATCCGTCACCACACGGTTCTTAATCCATTCATTAGGCTTTTATTAGTATGCAGTAAGATTGTTTCTGTTACTCATGTTACAGTATTGATTAAAGTCCAAGTACAAGGTGATTGGTTTCATTGACCATTCTCAATGGTAAGCATATTTTAATTGGTGTATCATATTCTGTTTATCACCATATGCATTGCATGAATATTTGTGTTTACACTATTATTAATCGTTACTATTAATTATTGTTGTGTTATACATTCGCATAAGTATATTTTTCATGAGGAACCCAAATTTTTTTTGCAATATATGACAGTAGCCCACATTACTCTCAATTTGAGCTCGTGGAAATCAACAATGATTAATCAACAATTTTTAGTTTTTATTTTAAAATATGTTGGTATGTTATTATAACATGCATTCAATATAATTAATTAAAAAATAACATATAAAGCTATGACGAATATAGTTAACAACATAAGTATGTATATTGTAGTCAATAAACTACTACTTCTACAAATAATCTGTAATTTACTAAAAAAACAAACAAGATATTACATTTGCTCTACAATCAATTGTCTTCTGCGCATGATATTACACTTTATTGTTCAACTATTAGTAAAACTAATTATGGAAGTAACAAATATATAAATAAATGTGTACGCCTGTCAACCCTGGGTGAAACAAAGCTCCAACTCAAAACGTGATACAACATTACCTTACAGGGTGTACAGCGTGAATCGTACACACTCTATTTGAATCAATACGGTTTTTAATTTATACATAGCATTTATACACAACATAACGTAATCTATACTACTCTGGCGACCTATAAATGCTGCAGTACAGTCGAGGTTCAATTCCGAGGTATTTTTTTCATTGGTGAACGTTAGAATAAAAACTTGTTTGACTGATTTTTATATTTATTAAAAACTAGCCTGAAACGCTCCGCCATACATTGTGGTTGTAAAAAATAGATAAAAACCTTCTTCAACCTTTTTCAGTGTTTGAAACATACACAAACTAACTTAATATTTATAAATATATATATATATATATATATATATATATATACGTGTTTACACAAGTATGTATTTTGAAAGTGGCCGAGTAGTTTTAGAACCGGCAGGGGGCCTTATCAAAGAGTTAATCGTCCTGCCGCAACAGTGACAGTATTCTAGACAGGTGAGGCTGCCACTGGTTCCTTTGTGTTTTAGCTCTTGCGTTTGACAGTTGATGTACAACGGAGACTCAACTAGCCAGTGGAAGGTCACAAGAACAAAGGAACCACTCCCTGAAAAAGGCCCCCTGTCAGGCCGTGCACTAGCCGGGTACCCCTAAAAGCACTTGTGAATGGAACCGTATGTCTACTAGATAATTATGATTTGTTTGCGTCTAGAAAGCGCTTGTAATAATAGTAATGTTATAAAAGATTTATTTATTTATATTATTATATCTATTATAAATATTTTTATTACCTATGTTATCCTGCAGATAATAAGAGCATATAAGGATAAAAAAACACATTCTACTCGGTTGATTAATTTCTCACTTCCGGACTTTCGAATAAATTTATAATTAAATTCGTATGTACCTATAAAATTATGCAAACAATATTGTATATTACATTAGGATACACTTAGGATATTATATTATTCATGTTTATATTGTGTTTAGAAAGTTTTAAAGAACTTATCAACTTATTTAAAAAAATAAACGTACGTTTAAAAAAAATCCCACAAAAATGATTAGAAATCTGGGATTTAAACAAATAAAGTATTCAAATCATCATCATCAACAGCCTTTACTAGTCCACTGCTGGACATAGGCCTCTCCTTAGAAAGGAGGTTTTGGCCTACTATACCACGCTGGCCAAGCGGGTGGAAATAGGTTTTGTTTCAAGTTTTCCTTCTTTTAAAAGTGCTGTTGTGCTGCGTAATTTGCTCCATTAGTAGGATCTTACGACACCCACGGAATGAATAGGATTGTTGAAACTTCGTATTCTTAATCTGTCACCACATGGACAAGTATTTTATTAAAAACAATACACACAGATTCACTGCAAGAATAACCATATAATGTGTTTTGTTGTAGTATTATTTTATGTGAAACTGTTATATTTTATGTTTAAATTATTTTCATAAATGAAATATGTAGTCTTCTTGTTTTCAAATGTAAGTTTGTAAAATTAAATTCATTATTTTTTATTATTATTACTTATAAGTACACTCAAGTTGTACTTTGTAATGTTTGTAATTTAAAAGTAAATCTTTTAGTAAGAATAGAAAATGAAAGAAGAACAAGAAGAGTTAGAATAAAAGCCTTACTCTTTTCTCGTAGCGTGACGTTATATAGCCCAAAGCCTTCCTCGATAAAAAAGCTATCCAACACTAAAAGAATTCTCCAATTCGAACCAGTAGTTCGCTATCTTGAATGCACAAACAAATTCTTCAGTTTTATAATATTTGTAAAATTATATGAATGGTTTGCTTACATTCGTAACATAATTACTTAAACTGACAAATTACATATTTAATAGAATTTAGGCTATTTCAAAACCAATTTAAATCTTGTGTTTAGTAGATGCACATTCAATGTGTATTTGCCCTAAGGCAATGGGGGCCCAGGGTGGCACGGGCCCTAGCTCCCTTGTCAGTCGTTCCCGTATAAGTGAAAATCAAAGAAAGAATAATCCCTAATACATATCTATTGCGTTATCCAAAAAATAATAATTAAGTAATCGGTAAAATAATTTTTGGAAATGAGTTTTTATAGACCCTAGATATCGTAGCACCAAAAAAAAACAATCTTATTTTGTTTTAAGAAGTTCTTATGGCCGTCTTATGGTTCCATTACCAGAACAGCTTAATGTATTGTAATGTTATTGTAATGTCACTAAAGAAAATTATATAGGTTCACCAATTTTAAGTCCAATTGGACAACGGGAAGTGTTTTTAACTTAACTTCCAAGATCTGTGCCGAACTCGCAGACATACAAACATGGCAAGTTAAATAAAAGCTTGTAAAATAGTATTTAATCTTCATTATTTTTAATTAATAGTATTTTTTTATGGTATAAGGGGGCAAACGAGCAAACGGGTCACCTGATAGTAAGCAACTACCGCCACCCATAGACACCTGCAACTCAAAAATCACAAATGCGATGCTGCCCTTGGAGTCTGGGGATTTGGGCTCCGGTAACCTCACTCACTCAGTAAAGGCAACGAAAGAATTGCTTGACACCGGAGTTCTGAGAGGCCGAAGAGTGCAGAAGCATGTGTATCATTTTTCGTATTTTACCACTCGCTCGGGCCACCAAATATAAATCTCAGTGCGCGTCGTGTCAGATTAACAAAAGTGATAACTAAATAACATTTTACACTTTCAATTTTACGCAACGTTCTTTCTAAATAACGTCTTAGATAGTGTATGAGGAAACAGAGAGATTTAATACCTCCGTTTTCATCTATCTTCGACACTTTCAACATATATCTAATCAGTAAGCAACTGTAAAAGTAAAAACCGGAGATTAATAGAGTTTCTATTCAGTTTACGTATTAATTAACACACAAATTAACGATTTCCATGTTTATAGGCGATACATCAACTCACCACTGTTCTGCGCGTAGTCTAATTTATTTTATATTTCTTTTATACTAGCTTCCGAACGCCGCTTAAGAAACCAGAATATCAGCATAGTCCTCGTTCGTACAGGTCGTCATGTCCAACAGTATCAGAATCACAAATCAAAGTCCAGTTATCAATAGTCCAAAAATACAAGCCAAGTTTTCAACTGGGAACTACCGGGTTGTACGATAATTCTTAATAGTCTATAGTCTTTCATCTAAGTTTTTTTCTATGAATTCTGATACTATCCTAGACTAATATACATTGTTAGATAGCTGAGAATACGCACATATTTATTAATAAATCTGCATAAATCTGTCATAGTTTTTTTTAAGTAATCGTCAGTTTATTTTTATTTTTGCTATTATAAACCATCTACTTCCGCCCAGTTCGTTAAGTTAAATACAGTTTTGTTAATGGAAATTATAAAACAATGTATCGACTACACAAAAACAGTAAAAAAAAACAAAGGATATGGGTTGAAAAAAAATTGTATTCGGTAAAATTTTGGCAATTTTTATTTAAAAAAAACAAAGTCCAACATCTTGAAAACGGTTAAATTTGAGATATGGTTTTTGTATTGAAATCTATCAGAAATGATGGCTATTACAAACCCTTAAAGTATCTAGGTCGACTTAACCAGTAACCCTGTATATATATAAATACATACATATTCTAACTTTTAAACTTTCGCGTTCCATGATAATTAATATTATTATTATATATTATATTAATGATGAGGGATGATAATTAATATTATTATTATATATTATATATATATTATATTAATTAATATTATTTAAGGTTGCACCGGCCGTGGTCACAGGCTGGTCAGCCTGTGACCACGGCCGGTGCAACCTGGTCGAAACGTCAGGCAAACCAGAGGTATGTAATACCCTAAATAAGAGATCGCGTTAATTCCCGTTAAATAATATTAATTACATACATATTATAGGTACATTACACCCAGAAACAGACAACATTACACAATTGTTTGTCCTGGGTGGGATGGGACACGAACCCACGATCTCTGGATTCGCCAGAGCCAAAGAACCACTACACCAATAGGCTGGACACACAGAACGTTTTATATTTCGCAATTAAATGATTACAACTAACACGTGACTGATTACAAATGAAGTAATCAGTGATTTGTTTGCAAATAATTTCCTAGAATGTTTCATTAAGTATTTTTAGTGTGTAATAGTTTTGCGTGTGTTTTTATTGAAGAGTCTTAGATAAGAATAATCTTCTATTGCCGTTATTTTATCTTTACTCATACGAGTATTACAAAGGAGGAGTTTGTGTGTTTGTTTAGTTGATCGCGTTAGGCTCGGGAACTACTGGTTCGATTTGAAAATTCTTTTAGTGTTAGATAACCAATTTATTGAGTAAACTTATAGGCTATTTAACATCACGCTACGACTAATAATAAGAGATGAGCATCTATGAAAAATATTGCAAGAACGGGGAAAATTTAAATTCCACCCAGATAGAGAAAAAATCGTGCTCATCACACAGAAAAATGACCTGGGTTAAAATCGAACCCACAACCTCTTGCTTAGTAAACAGGATCACTAACCACTGGACTAACAAGCCAGTCAAATATGTACATACATCCACATTTCTAAAACATTTAAAAACACATGAATGATATAATGGAAAAAAATCCATAATATTTTCTTATAATATATTTACACTTTACATCACAAAGATTCACTAAAGGTATTCAACAATTGGCAACACCTGCAAATGTCCATTGTATTAAAGAATTTACAAGAATTGTAACGTATCAATAAAATAAATGCTCTCTCCATATCATATTAATACGTTTACAAATTCAGCACATGGTATAATAGGTATTTATGTATTCCGTGTCGTGGCGGATAAAGAATACAGAGTGTGAACACTCCTGTTCATCCCGTGGGTGTCGTAAGAACCGTCTAAAGGAGCAAACTACGCAGGACAACTGAACAGCACTGCAAAGAGAAGGAAAACTTGAAACAAACCCTATTCCTTTGGCGAGCGTGGTATGGTAGCCCAAAACCTGTTTCCTAACGAGAGACTCATGCTCAGCAGTGGACTGTTAAAGGATGTTGATGATTATGATGATATATAAAATGTTTTCACAGGTCATATGTCTGCTCTTTTTCGTTCGAGGGGAACTGGCTGTTGCATGAAAGTCCGAGCCCTGACCTATTAGACACTAACCTATGTAAGCTATTCCTAACACTTATCCATCCATCGTAAAACCAATATACCTTTTCTTTTTTCTGGTAAACCCGCAGACGCGTCACCTGATGGTAAGTAACTAGCGCTGTCATCATCATCATCAACAGCCTATAATAGTCCACTGCTGGACATAGGCCTCTCCTTAGAAAGGAGGTTTTGGCCTACTATACCACGCTGGCCAGACGGGTTGATATAGGGTTTGTTTCAAGCTTTCCTTCTCTGTGCAGTGCTGTTGTCCTGCGTGGTTTGCTCTCTTAGTTGACTCTTACGTCACCCACGGGATGAATAGAGGTGGTAACATTCCGTATTCTTAATCCGTCACCGCTGTACACCTGCTGAATCAAGGGGAGGTTTTTGGGGTGGTAAGCTTAATTACTTGGGTCCGGATATCTTAATAACAGCAGTTCCCGGATCCCTCCTATTACAGGCGCTGAGTGTTACACCGTGGCGATGGTGGAGTGACGGCCCGAGAGGGGGTTTCCACACTTTAAAAAAAACTCAATTACTTAGTAAAAGTTAAAAAAGAATTACTTAACACTGGTTTTCTGTGCGGCCGTGGTATCACTCCGACCGAGCAGGCCTATTTGTGCCGAGGGTGTTCCCAAGGTTACAGATCTACTTTGCTATTTGATTAACTTTTTTTTAAATACAACTCCCGTGCTGATAATATATCCTGTGTCGCGGGGGACCTTACAAACATTCAACCATTTTATCTAAATCTTATTTTTCTCTTTATTGTCCTTTTACCTTTTAGTCCTTAAAAACGGACATACTGACACACATCAGAACAATGTTGTGGTATATTTAATGATTAAATTATATCTATCTGTAAATGGTAAAAGAGTGGCCATGAGTTTGTTTGCCCTTTGTTCTCATAAGGCTCAACCCCTTGAAAACGGGCGGTTGTAGATCGGCACAGGCATATCATAGATTTTGTATAATTGTATAAGTATAATTTCTATTGAATTTATTTTGCTATTTGACAAAACAGAGATTATTGCTATTGTGTGTGTTGAGAGTCTCCATCAAAGACGATATCAACCATTTTATTTTTTTTCTGAAATAAAGATATTTTGAGTTTGAGTTTGATATGGAACTGCCAAACAAAGATACCTTTAAGCAGCGGTTGGTGACTTATTCATACAACAAAAATTATATATTCACTTACATACGACCGGGGCCTCAATTCTGCTATTTTATGTTAACGCCAAGCCACTGTTATTCCATTGACACGCTATTGAGATGCCATTGAGATGCCACTGACATCGGTCAAATATCGGTATTCTACTAATATAAATTAACAGTGTAAATTAACTGTCGATATAGTAATATAGGTCAACAATTGTGATATTAACAACATTGCTGTATCATGAACATGAAATATATCATTTTCTTGCAAATTTAAAATGTACCGTTTACCAAACAATTACAAAAGCATCCATGACATTTGTATCAGTGACAAATTGGTCTTACATAGTTAGTAGAATAAGAAATGTGCAAAACTATTAAGGCGACATTCCATCGTTAGTCTATTGATACAATATTAAAATAGCAGAATTGAGGCCCGGATGGCGTAGTGGTTTGTGTAACGGACTGCTATTCCAAAGGTGTTCGAGTCAAGCCCGGTCAAGTCAAACATTTGTGTGCATGAACATTTGTGTGTTTGATTTGGTCTGGGTGTTTCTATGCATATGTATGTATTTACAAAAAAAATGTATATGTGTATTTATGTCAGTAGTAGCCATAGTAAGAGCTCTGCTAAGCTTGACTAGATAGCGGTGTGTGAATGTGGTACAATATTATATTATTATTATAATAAGGTTGTAGTGAACTTAATTATCAGCGAGATCGAGGCACTGTCGATAATATGCCAACAGCGATAATACTCGTCTATCTACTTTGTAAGGAGCTTACACACTGGTCAGATAATACGCAACGGGTTCTTTCACATTTCGAGAACAATAGAGTAGAGTATAGATCTACTCTTTCTCATTCTTTTATAAAGGTTTGTATCTCCAAACCCCTAATTTTACCCCTTAATATGTAATACATCAGTAGTTGCATTACCCTCTCGGAAACAGCAAAAACAAATAGCTAAATATTTTTTTTTTTAACTTAATGCACTATTTGTACAATGTAGGACTTAATGCCATGAGGTATTATTTTCTAGTCGACCTCCAGCTGATGTAGAAATAAAAGGTGGTAGGTACAAAGATAATATATTAAATTTGATATAGTCCTTAATAATTTGGTTAATGTAAGATTAGCTATGTGTATCATTAACAGCCTTTAATAATCCATTGCTGGACATAGGCCTCTCCTTAGAAAGGAAGTTTTGGCCTACGGTTGGACAAACGGGTTGGTATAGAGTTTGTATCACGTTTCGGAGTGATGTTCTACGTAGTTAGTAAATTTGAGGTAAGGAAAACGGATGGGCTCGAACGATGTAATTAAGGGATATTGTAACTTTCGTATTGGAAATAGGACTGAGATTGTGATAGCTCGTAGTATCCGTATGAACATTCCCATGACCAAAGAGGCCGCTTAACAACCTATAAGTTTACATAAACGAAGAAAAATCGCCATGTTTGTGCTCTATATCGATCTTGAATACTAACCTGAATGCTGAGTGCTTAGGTCGTGGGTTCGATTCCCACCCAGGGTAAATATCTTGTGATGAGTAGGATCATTTGTTCTGTGTCTGGGTGTGATTTATCTATAAAATGTATGTATTCATGTATGTATGTCTTTTACCATAGACATAATTCAAATATTAAAAAAACCTTTGTTTACATGTTTAGAATATATTTCTATTACAAAAGTTTAATTGAAAAACAATTATATTAGTTAGCTATCTATGAATAAAACGATGTCATGAAGTAATTCAGCCGTATGCGTTTATCGACCGTTTTTCGTAGCGCGTGTGTAAGTGCCTTATAACTACATTATGCGTTAATGCACATCGATTTAATAATTACAATATAATGCTTACATACACACTCAGATTGACGTCAATAAATCGGCCGTTCCACGTAAAAATACGTATTAAAAGTGATCATTTGTCCAACGATAATAACCCTTAAACACGGAATTATAAGGTGGATTATTGTGTGGAGTAATATTAAAGGCTTTTACTGAATGAATGAGTGTAGGATTTCAAGAAATTTTATTTAGTTTATGTTTGTAGAAATTGTTTACTTCAGATGTTGTGATAGCTTATTTTAGGATTTGGTACTTAGTACCTAAAACGTTAAAAACCTGGGTAAACGCGTTCGATTTGAATTGAAAACGACAGCAATTTTAACTATAGTCCTATGAAGAGAGGGCCTGCTAGACGCAAACAGGCCAATAAAAGGGTTTAATATCTAATAAATATTTAGTAAGTATATCTCCAGGGAGGGTTCCGTATCAGGGATGGTGAAGAAACATCGGATGTTGTATATGACACAAAATACCCGCGGCGTCATCTGAAAAACACTATTTTCTAACATTTCCTGGACTCATAACATTCCGCTTTGATATCCACAATTAATTTATATCTTTTTCATATGTTTTTGATGAAAGCCGAAGTGAATTTGGTTTTATTAAAAATGCCAGATGTTTTCTTTTGATATTCGTGGCGGTGTTAATTGTATAAGTGGATTATGATGACGGAGGGCGGCGTTTAACTTATTACTACCACTTATTTTTGGGTTTTTGTTCCCCACGAATTGACGTGAACAGATCATTTTTTTAATCTTCTTAAATATAAAATTCTCGTGTCACAATGTTCGTTCCCGTACTCCTCCGAAACGGCTTGACCGATTCTCATGAAATTTTGTGTGCACATCGCGTAGGTCTGAGAATCGGCCAACATCTATTTTTCATACCCCTAAATGGTAAGGGTGACCCATCCCTAATTTTTTTTGTTTTGCAATACAACGTTTGCCATGTCAGCTAGTTATTTATAAAACTAAGCAAATTCTTACTGCTAATTGTAATTTTGTGGAACGGGTTATCGTCTGCGGTATTTCTGGACCGATACGACCTTCAAACCTTCAAGAAAAGAGCGTACTCCTTCCTAAAAGGCCGGCAACGCGTTTGTGACGCCTGAGTTGCAGACGTTCATGGGCGGCGATGGTCACTTTCCATCAGGTGACCCGTCTGCTCGTTTGCCCCCTCTGACATATAAAAATTAATAGCAAATGGGTGATCACTTATAAAACAGCAATCAGACATCTGAATTTTCCTAAATTTACATCTAGGCATTTTCTTTCTCATTCGTTTTTGGGTGGAATTTTAAAAGTTATGCTAAAATCAGGGGAAGTGTTTGTGACAAATTTTGAGGAATAACTTGGTTCACTTATAGAGTCTGTTTATTTCTAATTTAGTCTTAAATATCAATAGACACAACAGTTAAAATGTTAGATTGGTTTGAGTAGCTTTGAAAACTGAAAAAGTTGAGATCAAATTTTGACACGACATATAAGCCACTCCAAGGTTTTTTCATCTATTTTTCACTTTAATTTCGTTCCTCATTTTTCATCAATGCAACCATAATGTGCTACTGCGGATTGTGGCAATGTATAGCTAGTTAAAATGAAATCAACATATTAAAAATGCCGAGATATACCTTTTCTACCTTGTGACCTTAACATTTGTAATGTCTTATATTAACTCTACTGTCAACTTGAAAATGGAACAACAAAATGTTTGTTTTTCATTCCCGCCAATTACGGCAAAGGATTATAACATTAATTGGTAAGGAGGCGAGGACAAACATCGACAGACACCGACGGAATCGGTCGGACACCAGCGGACTTGACGGACACGGGCGGACAAAGTCGCGGAAGTCGATGTGTGTGGTCGGTCTTTGATGTCACCGGCAATATTATGTTATAGGCTTGTGCGCGGATGACGATATAAGGGTATTGATGCACTGTGATTTGGTTTATGGATATCGTGAGGGAGGGAAGATGTTTTTGATGTTAAAGAAATTGATGGTTATGAGTGACAGCGTTGACAAATCAGAAAAGTTATAATAAGTAAAATAAAGATATATTTAACTGTTTTAAATTTAGGACTTATGATGCTCTTCTAGTTTTTTGGTGATGCTTCTGGGTCTCGCACAGATTGCTTATATATTTACGTCTATTTTGTCTTAACTATATATGTGTTTGATTAGTTGGCACATCGGATATTACTTGCTTGAATCACAGTTGATGGACTGTGGAAGTATCTCAAATCCACAGAAAAATACTGTTAACTAGGCTATAAGCATACCTAACGTTTTATTTCTTCTCTAAAGGAGGAGGAGGTAACAATTGAACCAATTATAGGCAGTCTGATTTGGTTCGTGGTGGTGACCTTTTCAAATTAATTTTTTGTTAACCAAGGATAATGTACAAGGTATATTGTGCAGATTTTTTTTTTAGATAGTGAACCCTGTCGTCTAAACTGGCAGTCACTGGCACACTATAAGAGCACACAATATTTCGCCATCAGTTTGACCCAGTCATACATAATATTAAGTCGAAAAGCAGTCGAATGAGAAAAGACTACACAATCGAAACTCAACAACGATAACTCGGCCGAGGTGACACAGATTGCGAACTGCGCCGTGGTCCAGACCTACGTATACCTTGAAGCTTTAATATCAAATAACGGCAGCTGCGTAGATGAAGTAAAACGACCTATGGCCAAAACCAGAACTACGATTTAGAAGTTGGGGGGAGTTGCAACCTCACCAAAGCAACCATAATCAGGGTCGTACGAACTCTCATATTCCCCATTTCTTTATACACCGCAGAGACGTGGATAGCGTATGACTTGGAAAAGAAGAAGTTAGACGCTCCAGAGATGTGGTGCTGGTGGAAAATGCTAGGGATATGTGGATGGACTTCCGCACTAACGTGTCCATACTCCAGAAGCTCGGCATCACAGAACGTCTGTCAACCACAGTACACGTCTCCATAGAGCGATTGGTAAAGGGAAAGGGACGACAGGGAAAGGTGGAGGGAACCAGATTCCGCGGCAGGGCGCCATGCGCTGGCCCGACCAGGTGAAATCCGCAATGGAAAGCCGCGTGTCTGGCTGTATCCGACAGTCTGCCAACAAAGAGAGATGGCGGGGGATTGTACGAAGGGCCGTGTCCGCCTCTACCGCCGACGTGGACATCCTAATGTGATCCCAACCGCTCTGCTAAGAGCAACACGACAGAGAAGAAGAATAAAAACCCTTGCTTATTTGACTATAAAAATTAAATAAAAACTTATTTTTAATAATTAGATACATTACACCTAGGAGGCATAATATTACGCTCAATGGATTTTCAGTAAATATTGTAAAACCTTTTTTACACATTGTTATACTTCTGATACAGCAATAACCATGTTTTTGTTGTAGAGAACAGTCAGCAATATATCGTTATAAATTAAATAAACTCTTCATCAATAGCTAGATTCAAAGTATGCTTGACAAAATATGGACGTTTAATAAACTCCTGCTTTTCCCTTCGGAAATAAAAGCGTGATTATACGTAAGAGTATTCTAGAACGATTATTGCAAGCTATACGTAGTTATAAAGTAAAAAAAATTGAACAAGTTACATCCGAACACTTAATTATTTATTTATAAATCGAAACATCCAACTATCCCTTTTTTAGTTTATAAAGTCATACCCATAAATAAATGTCCCATCTCCAATTGCCATAAATTAAAATGACATTAAATACACGTAGTTGACGACATGTAATCGACAATAATTGTGATAAACGTAAATGTACAGAGATATAACGATTATTTTTATCGTTGTGATTATCACAGCAATATTGTATGGTACTTGGTACTTTGGTTTGCAAAATTAACTTTAAAAAAGTATCTAATTCAATGCACTTACATCATGACTTGTAAATTGTGTGATGAGCATGGTCATTTGTTCTGTGTCTGGGTGTAAATTATCTATAATTTGTATGTATTTAGAAATACTCGTATATAAGTATGTTTTCAGCAGTCTGGTTACCATAGTACAGGCCAAACGGCCGTGTGTAAGATATGTGAGGTTATAATCATAATAATCTTAGTATCGTTTACTGTCTAGAGTTGGTTTTATCAATTTTGCTTAATATAGCATCTGATGCATTTTTACAAACCTCAATGGTTTTCAAATGCACTATAATTTAAAGTTGTAAACGGCTTTGTAAAATGGTAAATTACTAAATAAATAAAAAGTAATACATAAATAATTGTATTCTTGATTCCTTAATTTTCCACTCCACCAAATTTGAATAGGATAAAATTAGAAGTATCATCATCAATCATCAACAGCCTTTAACAGTCCACTGCTAGACATACGCCTCTCCTTAGAAAGGAGGTTGTGGCCTACTATATCACGCTGGCCAGACGGGTTTGCATAGGGTTTGTGTCAAGTTTTCCTCTCTCTCTCTGCAGTGCTGTTGTTCTGCGTAGTTTTTTCCCTTAGTCGGTTTTGAGAAGTATATCTAGGTACATTCCTAAATAAAAAATAGTTATATTTTCAAATCGGTTCATAGATCACGGAGTTCTAAGTGTAATCGAACACACTCAATAATATTGACAATAAATGTGGTCAAAAATATTGTGTGTGTAGGCAATACTGCAGTACGGGCCGTACACACCACACAATATTATTGACAATAATAATTAGGTATTATCTTGTCAATATTATTGAATGTGCGCGGTTAGGCTAAGGTAACAAACATTACAAAACATATAACCGGACTTTTAATCTTATATTCATTCATTTAAATTTATATTTCCATTCAAGACGATATGTGATAATATTTACTATATTTATATGGACGTGTCGACGGATGATCGACTGAATACTAAATTCGGCCCGACGGAGGCACACAGTGACGTAACGCCTGACACGCAGGGCAGAATACTTTGTTAAAAATGGGCCCCCGTCAAATACACACGTGAACAAATCCACATCTTTGATAAATATGACATACAAGTGACCACACTGCTAATAACCTCACACATCTCACACACGGCCGTCTGATCCCAAACTAGGCAGACCCTGTACTATGGTAACCAGACTGCTGCTAAACGTACTTACATATTTGTTTCTTACATAAATCCGTGTGGTGACGGATTAAGAATAGAAATTGTCACCACCCCAATTCATCCCGTGGGTGTCGTAAGAGCCGACTAAGGGAGCAAATTAAGCAGGACAACAGCACTGCAAAGATAAGGAAAACTTGAAACAAACCCTACACCAACCCGTCTGGCCAGCGTTGTATAGTAGACCAAAACCTCCTTTTTTAGGTGAGGCCTATGTCCAGCAGTGGACTATTAAAGGCTGTTGATGATGATGATATATTTTAAATACGTACATATTATTAAATGATTAAATGATCCTAAACCTGAGTTACACTCCGACACAGAACGAATGATCGTGCTTATCACACAATATTTATCCTGGATGGGAATCAAACCCCTCCGGTTTAGTAGTCAGGGTCGCATCTATGAGCCCAACTATCTATCGCTATCTATGAAATACACCAATACGGGTCGTCTTGGTGTATTTATACACACGTATTTATGTATTTATTAGGTAAATCCGGAAATATATATAAATAGAACCAGCTTTTGCTCGCGGCTCTGCCCGCGTAGTTGTCGGTAACCACTTTAAAAAGCCTATGTCTTTCCTCAAGAATCAAAGTATCTGCATAAAAAACTTCATCTAAATAGGTTCAGCAGTTATTGGTTCCATTTACAAACTTAGACCCTTTTTTTCACCACCTTATAGGATGATATCTGGGATAAAAACTATGTCGTTTCCCGGGACTCGAACTATCTCTATACCAAATTTCATCTAAATCGGTTCAGCGGTTTAAACGTGATGAGGTAACAGACAGACAGACATACGTACACACTTTCGCATTTATAATATTAGTATGGATGGGGTTTATCTATGTAAAGATTGCATGATTACACAAGCAATTATTTTTTGGCGCACGGCTGATTTAAAAATAACTTTTAAACGTGTACAAACATGACTAAACAATCATTACTCATCGGCAAATTTCATACTTCCTCGCTATTACTATAAAACTAAACTTAAAAACAACTACAATAGACATTAGAGTTTGTTTATTATTAATAGTTACTACTCAACTGCTCATCGTCAAATTTAATTAGCCACAATTACTCTTCATAAGAGACACCGGAATTTATAGACAAAATTTTAGGAATTTATAGGCATTAAAACAAGTATATATACAAAAAGACAATGTTTATTTGATTGTTTTTTATGCACTACTGTTCATCCCATCATCATTCAAATTTGCAAACGCGTTACCAGTTTTATAGCAAAACATTTTATCCAGAAAACTTAATGTTTTCAAAGGACAGGTTAAACATACCTTTTAAAGAGAACAAAAAAAAAACGTTCCTGAGGGATGGAGCTAATCCCTCCCATACACCTACAACTGTAAGTTTTGTACACTAGGATCAACAGCAGTGACCCAGCATTGAGTATGACACTCAGGAAGTCCCGTTAAAATGTCTTGGAATTCGAAACTAAATAAATCAGAAGTAAATTGGAGGGATAGAAAATTTACTCTTGTGCAATCGAAGTCACCGGGAAAAGCTAGTTATCTGTACCAAGACTTAAAGAAGTTTGCGAGTTTTTATGTTCGGGGTAATCTCTGGACCTACTGGTTCGAATTGAAAAAAATCTTTTAGCGTTGGATAGCCCCTTTATTAAGGAAGGCTATATAACATCACGCTATAACTAAAAGGCACCGAGCATCGATGAAAAATGTTGCAAAAACGGTGCAAATTTATTCCTTTCGAGACGAAAACGAAGTTGCGCGGTTCAGATAGTATATGTTTGCAATGCTTAAAAGAACTTTAAAAGTATTCTTAATATAGCTATTTGAACATAAATAAGAACAACACCGACCACAGCTAAGAAATCAGTAATTACTTGGACCACACTGATTCGCGGTAGGGTTACCAGAGCAGACTTATCATGCCCGACGTGGAATTGTCCCAATTCTGTGTCAAATCGACACAATTCCGGGACAATTCCGTGGCCGTATGAAAAATATATAATGGAAATAAATAGTTGGATATCTATTTAGACTTCTTATGTGTTTTTTAAAGGAAAAAGCACCTTATTATGTTTTGTTGATTAGATTGACTTTGGTAGGGAATCATAAAAAAATTAAGCTCTTATCATTTACTTGTTAATAAATTTAAACGAATGGCAAGGCGATAGGTGAGCCGGGTCGTCCATTGGCAGTATATTTTATTAGAAAAATTAGTCGATCTTTTGAAACTGGAACAATAAGGATTCTATCATCATCATCATCAACAGCCTTTAACAGTCCACTGCTGGACATAGGCCTCTCCTTAGAAAGGAGGTTTTGGCCTACTATACCACGCTGGCCATGCGGGTTATTATAGGGTTTGTTTCAAGTTTTCCTTCTCTTTGCAGTGCTGTTGTCCTGCGTAGTTTGCTCCCTTAGTCGTCTCTTACGACACCCATTACGACATCCGTCACCAGACGGACATAAGGATTCTATTACCCAAAATTCTAGGCCATTCCCTGCCATATGGCAAGCCTAATTCGCGGCCTAACTTAGCTTCATAGCTAGTAGATATTTTCATTATTTTTATAAACATTAGCATAATAATAAATAATAACATATGTTTATTAATATCTACAAATAACCCAAGTCTTAATATGGAAGTTGACAAATGTTTGGTCTTATTTGTAATTTCTGGATCTCTATCTCTGGATCTGGAGTCTAAACTAAGCCTCGGCCTGTATTTTAGAGCTCCAGGTCTGAATATTGAAGTTACAGTAATGTTGTCAACGCTGTGTTCAAGCGTGAATATTTTTATATTTCATATTTGTCATTTTTGTTACAGATGTGGGACGATATAATTTTAATATCAAATTAAATAAATTTCCCTTCATTAAGTGCTCAATTCGTCATGCTTTGAGATCATTTAACTATATAAATAATCGAATTTCGAATAGGTCTGATTCGAAATTGAAAATTCTCGTACCTACTCAGAGAAGAGTGAAAATATGCCTATAGATAAGAGAAAACGCATGTATTTTTGTTACTGTATAAAAAAAATTGAAACTGGTCAGCACAAAGAAGGACATAAGCGACTGACACTTCACAACATTTCCATCGACAAATTTGTATTAAGTATATAAATAGGTACGTTAATAATTGTAAGTTACAGTACCTTTTTTAGTAATCCCACGTTTCAAAAGAATTGCACCGACCATAGTCACTAACGGACTTATATATACATGTTATAGTTTTTATCGTAAATCCCGACTTACACATCTTATTATGTATAATCGAAAGCTTGAAAACAATTAGGTATAATCTAGACATTAGATAAGAGCTCGTGTTCCGCAATTGATTTTGTTTGAAGTAATACGCAAAGTCAGTAACAACTTTGAAAGACATAGGTAATTCTACATTATGTGTATATTAATTGAATTTACATACGCCTAGAAATTCTAGTAAGAAAACTAGCAAAATGAGCTTCAAAAACTAAACGCGTACTCAAATAACAAAAATTTTAAACAGGGAAACTAGAAACAACAGTTTTTTCGGGTTAGTGTGTGGCTTATTTATTAAATTGATATAGGATTTTGATATCAAAGTATAAGACTGATTATACAAACCATCTAATAAAGATATTTGTTGATGTTGTTGTTATGACTATTTTTGTAGACGAAAAAAAAAACATTTGTTACTATCTAATCTAAATAAGTCTAATAAATCTCGCAAAGAACTTCTTTAAGATAACAATTATTTAAAAATACATTTTATTACTAACCGTCAATGTTGTGTTATATTTGTTACACATGCCATTTAATTTTAATTTATCTTTAAAACTACAACCCGTCCCATTTAATCATTAATAATCGATCAATCATCACTAGATTACAACCGTGTACTTTAATCCTCAACATACATTATTAAAAATACACAAAAAAGTTTAATTGATAATTCAAACATACCTTAAGCAAGTGATCCGTGTAACAAAAACATCACAGTCAATAAAAAAAACACAATAATTGTCACAGATCATAAATGTCAAACGTCAAATTACACTTCCGAAAGCATTATGGCGGGAACGAGCGAGAGAATGAAACGTATTCCAGGCGATGTGACGTTGTACTGACGGTGCGAGAAGCCTGCACCTCAGTGTGTGTGATGCCGAACTGTGCAAACACACCGTGTAGTCGTGTGAGTATGTGCGAGGAAGATAGCTAGCGAACTGTTAACTCGACGATCCTCACAGTTAGACTAACTCACATCCAAATCGCTTAATTTTATGAGTTGTTGCCTTCTCCACCCCCTCGCTAGGGACGTACGCTGTGACTTTGCAGTGGCGTCTCGTGGGGACATGTTGACTTTGCCTGTAAATAGATTTGTTTTGCTGCTCTGAAGTAACGTAAAATAAAATATATGAATATAAATAGGCAAAGACATTACAGTTCATTGCCTTTTGCTGCTCAGTATCTTCATTTATTTGTTTACTTACTGAGCAATATTTATCAATTAAAGAACCGGGAAGCTTTTTTCTTTACACTTTATTTACTAGTATGATTGATTTAATGAATACCTTTCGAATAGTGACCTCTAAGCAATGAAGAGTTAAAAAATAAAATGGAATAACGTATGAAAATATTTTTACTGTGACATATTTAGGTCAAAACCGAATGTGTTAGAAAACTAATCAGTTCATTTGAGTTTTTTAGCAATAAATTATAAATCCGTAATTTTTATAGAATTAATAAAGTAAAAGGATGTTTAGTTAATTAGGTGTTTAGCTGTTTCCATATTATACTTATATGGAAATAATTTGTACATGTTTATAGGATAATAATCATAATAACCACTCTTTCAATAGTCTAGTGGATTATCGTATTGTGTAAACAACATTTTTAAAACACTTATCCCGTGTGAAATGCGTCACTGAGTAATTAAACTGTATTACCTGGTATCGCAATTCCTTAAATCCTTTATTAATTTCAGATATCTATATAAAGATAAGCTATTTTGCCCAAATCATAATCATAAAAACATGTAAAAATTGTCGAATGAGGCATTCACATTCCGTCAATTACTGTAGATATCAACGATTATTAGTAATCGTTCGCTTATCGTTAGTAATTTTAATATGGTCTGATAATGAGTAATTATCTCTTTAATACAAAGAATGCACATACAGATCTTAATATATGACAAACGAATACTTAATAGACATTTTAAATCTCTGGGATAAAGGCACGTGTAGATTACTACTTGTATTAATGTCAACTACATTAAATTATTATAAATGCGTTGTGGTGTTGTTTTTTATGCGCTTTAAGTATCTTAATTCATTTTTAGGTACATGATTATTTCTTTATAATTCGTACTTTTGCTATTCTTGTATATATCACTAATTCGGATAAGATTTATTAATTATACAATAATCACATGTACATAGTAATAAAACTGAATTTTCAATTAAACCTGAGATACTGCACTCCCCCAAACAAGGTCACATCACTCAAAGCATTTAGCGCCGGTACAGTAGCAATAACTCAGCGCAGGAAATCACGTCATCGCTCTATTACAGCACGCATACAGCCAAAGTTGCACACAGAGATATTCTCGTGTCGGACGCGCGGGAAATGTGTTCGACTAGAGAGTGTGCCGAATTTAATTGATGTTTACTTTTTTTTACTTTTAAAAGTAGGAGTTAGGCGTAATGCGAACTTTTTCTGCGAATTAGTAACTTAAGACATTAGTGTTGTGATTTTATATGAAACCTTTGTAGTAAAAAGAAGAATTTAGTCTTTTTTATTCTTTATGGTTTGAAATAAGTACTGTTAGAATGTTAGTTGCATAAACAAATGGAATAGAATAGATTAATCGACTAGTGCCTTGGAGGATGTTAATTTTATGCGAAAAATTGTATCAGAGAGAAAATCAGATTTGATAGACAGTTACTAAATAAAACTAAACGGAAATTATGTCGTTAAGATACAAGGAAGTAATTAGCGAAGGTATTAATTAAAAGAAATTGAAGGTTTAAAATGTAGCGGGATTATCAGTAATTTCCCAGGCTCTAGACTGTAGTAATTCGTGACGGCAGACATACCTACCTAAAACCTGAAAACCTGATCTGAAAATATCGTATCAGGGCTCTAAAGGGGTTGCTTTGCAGGTGTCCATGGGTGGCGGAAGTCACTAACCATCAGGAAAGCTGTCTGTTTGTTTGCACTTTTCTACTATTTTTATGGTATAAGAGTGCAAATAGCCTTTTGTCTCTTTTATACCTTTCCTTAGTTATTTATATTGTTTGATTCTAAACTATAAGTAGTTTTTAATTATACCTAATAAAATTTCGAACCAATAGTATCTTAAAATTAACAAATAATATTTTTTGTACACATTTCACACATGACAGGCTGATCCCAAACTAGGCAGAGCCTATACCATGGTAACCAGACTGCTAATAAACGAACTAATATATTTTTAGTACATACATATTATAGAAAAATTACACCCATTTACAGAACAAATGACCGTGCTCATCACACAATTTTTGTCCTGGGTGGGAATCGAACTAACGACCTCCGGTTTAACAGGCCCGTCAATATATACATATTATAGATTATATATTATATCTGGGTGTACCCAGACACAGAACAAATGACCGTGCTCATTGGTTGAAGATTCTTGGATCTGATCGATATCAGTCCTTTGAATGTATTGTTCACTCATTGCTAAATTCATATCGCTATCGTCATCATCATTTAACAGTCCACTGCTGGACATAGGCCTCTCCTTAGCAAGGAGGTTTTGGCCTAGTATACCACGCTGGCCAGACGGGTTGTTTCAAGTTTTCCTTCTCTTTGCAGTGCTGTTTTCTTGCGTAGTTTGCTCCATTGGCTCTTACACTCTGTATCCGTAACTCGACACCACACGGTATCTATCAGTTTAAACAAATGAGATAAAATTCCCAAACCTGTAGTAAGTTCAGGAGACACTGCAGTATCTCGAAGATCCCGAAGAAGACGCATACACTTAGCAATATGTTTTACTATCAAAAGGTAAAAACTTTCAAGTAACATCATTATCTTACAAGTTACCTGGAAATGTATTTCGTCCTCGAAGGTTTCGCGATAATCACTTAATAATTGTTTTACGATAACATACACATATTATAATATAATATATATAAACGATAAATAATTGTAGATTACAGAGATGTAATCATTTAAAGAATGATATTATTAGGTCGTCAGCAAACACGATTATTACCAAGCCAACCGACATCCATTACATGATATGGGCTATTCAAACATACACTATAGTGGGAATAGAAACCACCCAAAGACCATTAAAACCTGCTAAGACTTGAAGATTAGCCTAGTTTTATACTCGTAGTCACACATCTCACTGACGGCCATCTGATCCCAAAGTAGGCAGAGCCTGTACTATGGTAACCAGACTGCTGGTAAACATACTTATATATTTGTAAATACATACATATTATAGATAAATTACACCCAGACACAGAACGAATAATCGTGCTCATCACACAATTATTTGTCCTGGGTGTTAATGGAACCCACGACCTCTGCCTTAGTAGTCCGCGTCACTAACCATGAGACCAACAGACCACCAGACCGACAAGTCTAAATGTTTAAATTCACTTCACTTCACTTGTAGAGAACAGTTGTAGTTCAGATGACAATGGATCAGAGCATTATCTTGGAGCTATTCTGATGATGGAATGGGGAGGTGAAGAGTTTGCTCTTCAGTGGCAACTGGTAATCCTGTCAAGTTCTAACTTAAATCATCTTATGAATAGTCAAATTCTTTGGCGTTACTAACAATAATCTTATAATGGAGTAAGGAGTTGATTAGTGGATGTCTTTTTATACTTTTAAATGTTATTCGCTATTAAAGGGCGGTTTTCTTAATACCTAGTATTTTTTCACTAGGACATCACTGCCCCAGACTATCTTTTGACTGTGGAATGAAAGCCTGGCTATCCGTACTACAGGTTTTCTTCTACCAATCTCCCAACGATGAAATGTGTATTGTATCTTTAATATTGCTATGTGTATAAGACAAAATTAAATTATTATTATTATTATTGATAATTTTTGAGGCCAACAGAGTTGGCAAAGATCCGATTATCCGGGGAGTGTATAAGAGTGTGTAAGAGCGAATCTTATTTGTGTCTTTTGTGTCCATGTGTGCTAGTCACTTACCGGCTGCTTGTTTGTTCCCCTATGCTATAAAAAATAGAGGAATTTATAAGTTATCAACGCTCACAACATACAGGCAACGTGTAAAGAATATGTAAATATAATATGTACATTTAGTCAATAAAAACCATCAAGCCTATATTCTACAATAACAAAGTTCGGATGTCTTATTAACAGCAATACTCGGATCCCTCCTATTACAGACTAGTACACCGTGTGGTTTTAGTCGGTCCGATTTCAACACACCATCCCTCCGTAAACCCCGGTTGGGTGACGGCCTGAGGGGGTTGGCACGCGTAAAAAAAAAGAACTACAATAACAAAAATAAACCCGTCAAACAATCAAGTCTCGCACCGTATTTTAGCGAGCGTCGTATTTCGCCTAATTGAGTGCCTGCCATCACATCGCATTGTTATTACTATGTATCCATTCGAAATATTAACGGCACACGTTATATTACACGCGTGTTATATAACAACATAACAAACATTACAAGTATAACAATATAACAGTAATTAAGGCGAATGTGTTCAAGTGACGCACGATGCTTCGTCAGGCGGGCTTTAATTAGCACTTGTTGTTAATTTGATTATGAAAAGCGGTTGACTTTTGCATTCTACGAAATCGTATTCGTAACTAGGGTTTTGTGTACGGATATATATGGATATACGGATATTAAACGTTCAGTTTTTACACGATTTTGTTTTGGAAAATAAAATTCTGGTAATACTCAATTAGTACATGCCGTGAACTTGTAACTTGTTCATAAAAACTGGAGTTACAATAGTAACAAAGGATTAACATTTTCATAAAAATATTTAAAATATTATTTTTTAATATTTTGATGATTTTAAAAAGTTATCTTAGATAGCCTTGACACAAAATTAAAATTTACTCACATTTCTGAAACGTCATCTCTAAAAATACTAAACATTAAATCTAGATACCCATATATAAAATTGGCTGTCGGCAACTTAAAAAAAAGAAATGGGATGAAAAAAAAGACAATTAATTTTTGAATTGTAAAAAGACTTAATTTAATGACGGTTAAGTAATATTTTTTGTGATTCAGTTTAGTTGCACACCATTTTTTTTTTTTTTCCGTGCGGAAATCCCCTCGGATACCACCTGTCGGTGGCATGTCGGACTCGAACCGACTAAAACCGCACGCCGTCTCATACTAATAGCCGGGGAACCAGGTATACCCTAGAAAGGAAGCCCCTGGTGCCCCGACATACCTCGGGTCATCTACAGACGAGTAGAGGACCCCCCCCCCCTTGTGGGAACCCCATGTTCCCTGTGCTCCCTGGAAGCGAGCGTACGCGCTCGCCGCCACCCCGGCCTGCTTCTGCTAGGGTGACAGATGGCCTCACCTGTCACCCCCAGGCCTGCGCTTATGGAGGACGGAGGTTGTTCTGCGACCTCCGGCGTGAGTCACCTGCGGTACCTGGCCCGTTCAGGGCCTGGCGGGCCGGGAGAGTCCTAAACCTCTCCCGGTCCCGCTCCACCATAACTTGCTCGCAGAAGGAGACGGCAGAGTTCCACGCACTCTCGCTCCGCACGATAGCCGCAATCTGGCTATCAAGCGAGAGAACTCCCACTCCGATGGTCGCCACGAGGTCTCGCCTCTGCTCAACCCACGCCGGGCACTCTGCCAGCGTGTGGAGAGCCGTGTCCGCGGTCTGGCCATCGCAGTGGTGGCACTCAGGCGTTGGTTCCTTGCGGATCAGACACAGGTGATCCCCGAAACATAATTTCCCAGTGATCAGGTGATCACTGGGAAATTATGTTGTATGTATGATGCAGGTGCGTCAGTCGGTATGAGAGGGTCCCGTGACGCCTCTCGAGCCAATCCTCCATAACGGGTCTTACCGCCGCGATGACGGCGTGCCCGAGGTTACTTGCACACCTGTATTTGTTTAATTTCCTTATACATATTATAAATCGTTGTTCAGTCTTTATAATTTTAGTAACGTTACTCGTTTACTAAGATTGTGCAGACACTTGGCATATCAATGGTGGACTGGACACAGTTATGACCCAGAGGTGCAAGAAGGTCCGAAGACAATTTGTAAAAGGAAAAGGAAAAGTTGACCACTTTGAGACCATTTATTATTTCTTGCCCACAGCAGTGGAGACCTTGCGCAGTTGGGGTACAGACGCTAAGGTACATGAGTTAGGGCGAAGGCTGAACGAAGTGACTGGTGACTCCCGTTCAGGGTCTTTCCTGGTGCAGAGGTTGGCCGTGGCCATTCAACGTTTGAACGCAGCTAATGTTATGGGTACCTTTGCGCCGGGAGCAACCAGGGGTGGGTTTTTTAATATATAAGTAATTTTAATTGTATGTAATATCCTAAATATCTATCAATAATATAAAAAAGGTTATTTGAAAAAAAATATTTAATAGTGTGTCCTTGAAACTGCTTACCTATTCTTCTCCACATGATCTAAGTATTGGAACAGGCAACCAGCTTCACGACTGACAATTCAAGAATATGATTGGTTTAATTTAAACCGTTGTTGTTGTTTCTGACACCATATATTAAACCCGTTTACCCTTAATAAAATACCACCTGCGTATGTTTTTATTCTAAAAAGTAATGATCTAAATAAAGTAAAAGTTACATATAAATTCAGGCAGAAAATAATAAAGAAGCTAAATACATCAGTATGAGACTAAAATTGATGGGGTGCAAAGTATTTACGAGATAATAATCAGGAGGGTAAATATTCTATTGCATACCTCAGTGAGGGTAGGGACGCGAGCTCAATGCTGACTGCGCAAAAGGAATAGGGGATGTTCTTCAATGATTTAATGTCTATACAACCGTTTTTTAACTATTTGTACAGCTGAAATTACGAACACACTTAGACGGGCGTGTTGCTGTATCGGTTAGTGATACTGACTGCTAATCCAGAGGTCGTGGGTTCGATTCCCACCTAGTACAAATAATTGTGGGATAAACACGATCATTTGTTCTGTGTCTGGGTGTAATTTGTCTATATCCAGCTGTAAGCTGTCCCGACTGATGTGTACTGATAAGAAGTTAAGAACAGAACTGGTGGGAAAAATAGATAAAGGGCGTCTTTGAAGCGAGTTGTATATCGTCTCAAAGTTTGAGCTCAATCGGTGCTAAACTTTGGAGTTTTTGAAGCGTACGCAAACCAACTTAACACTTATTTATATCTATATATATATACTAGCTGGTACCCGCGGAATTTAAAATCCGCTGCCTTAGTGGGTTCGATTCCCGGACCGGGCAATTTTTTTAAGGTTTTTCTGAAATGAAAAATAGCCTTTTTTCCGTGCGGAAATCCCCTCGGATACCACTTATCGGTGGCATGTCAGACTCGAACCGCCTAAAACCGCACGCCGTCTCGGGTACTAATAGCCGGGGAACCAGGTATACTTTAGAAAGGAAGTCCCTGGTTCCCCGACATACCTCGGACCATCTACAACAACAGGTAGATGACCCCCCGTGTGTGAACCCCATGTTCCCTCTGCTCCCTGGAAGCGAGCGCGCTTCGCAACGCGCTCGCCGCCACCCCGACCTGCATCTGTTAGGGTGACAGATGGCCTCACCTGTCACCCCCAGGCCTGCGCTTATGGAGGACGGAGGTCGTTCTGCGACCTCCGGAGCCTGGCGGCCTGGCGGGCCGGGAGAGTCCTAAACCTCTCCCGATCCCGCTCCGCAGAAGAAATGAAAAATAGCCTAAGTTCCTTCTTATATTGACAGCTGCCTGGTAGCAAAATATTATCAAAATCGGTCCAGCAGTTAAAAGATTAACCAGAACAGACAGACATACAAAAAAATGTTAAACTGCTTTGTACGCATAGGTATCGTGGAAATAACCGTGTGAGCATGTAAAAAAAAAACTATTATTTTGACATTACAAACAGACACTTCAATTTTATTTATTTGTTTAGATATAGATAGATAGAAGTCATGGGAACATCCGTTCCCATCACTGCCACTCCACCACTGTGAGCTTTTCAAGAAACTTTTTGTCAACGGCTTTATTTCCAGACCAATACAACCTCCATACCTTCAAGAGAAGGGCGTACTCCCAATGTGAAGGCCGGAGACACACTTATGACTTCTGAGTTACAGATTTCCATGGGACGGGAGAAGTCATTTATGTCTTTTGAGTAGGCGTTGTATGTAGGTGTCGTTGGGCTGGGAAAGCCACTTTCACTTTATAAGGTGTACCCATCTCATTGTTTAACTCTCCCCACCCTCGTATCATAAGAATAGTCATACTGGTTCATACTCCATTAGGTGTCGAACATATCATTACGGAATCATGCAACTTTACGGTACCCAAAAGTAGATTTACAAAAAAAAAAACATGTTACACCTTTTTTTCTGTCCAATAATAAATTTAATTTATAATGTTACAAGCTCAACTTCCTTGATGGCGACGCTAATTTATTGACCAGCTTTTAAAAGAGGCTTCGTTCGTGTGAATATAAACTGTGTCAATCAATTCATCTGTCTCTTGGAAACAAAAAAAAGCCTTTTAAAGGTACCCTATGTCGCTTTCTGTACCCCTGATAATCTGTTTTTTAAATTTCATGATGATCAAACGATGATGATGACAAAGTCGCAAAAAGAGGGGTGTTGTAAGTTTGATCTGCCTGTATGTCTGTCTGTAGCATTGTAGCTCCTAAACGAATGTACCGCTTATGACGTGGCTTTTTTGTTTGTTTGTTTTACTTTTATTTAGGTGGTATTTCCATGAGACGGGAACGTTGATCCGATGCTGCACCCAAACCTCTGGTTGAACATACCCGACACTACCTGTCGGGAATGATACATTTTTTTTATTTGTGTTATTCATTAAAAACCTGAATTGTGCATCGGCTTCAAGTATCTGGAACTTCCTTGGGACCCTAGGTATTGGCAAATCCGAAAAAAATAACCTTATAACAACGAACGTAATAATTCCCTTCAGTCTCTCTTTTAAAAACCCCAACCTATTTATCGGCTTAGTCCGTTTCCTCAATTATTTTTATTATCTTTTTAAAACCAAAAAATAATAATTTCAGATTTTCACCCAAAGGTAGACTGGGAGAGAATTCCTGTGGCATTAAGTCCGCCATTGTATAATTAATTTGAAATATGTTCATAAAGAATTTAATAAAAAAGTAAACACATAGCTAATTTGATATTCCTCTTTAATACTCCTTAATTACTATATTAGAACGTAAAAATATTACTAAAAACCTCCATAATTTCTCAAAATTATAAAAACTGTTCCAGACAGAGTTTCTTCAAACCGAATTTAAAAAACAATATTTTTGCTTTATACCCATATAACCATGTAAGTCTTAACAATAGACTCACCTACTACATTTACCACTAGCTACTTCACACTTCTGCTCCCCCCACATCTTCAGAGAAAGTAATCATAACATTTGTGTAAACAGCAAAAAAAGCGTGAAAGTGAAACGGAAGAATAAAACCTATTACATCAACACAGTTACTCTGAACCAATAAAGAAAATTCAAAAGATAAGATAGTACATACGCAATATCAATTAAAATACGTACATTCATATTTAAATCTAATCAGATGATCAAATTTATAATTCAATACTAAACTGTGAGCCGTTTTATTGCCTATAAATAGTTAGAATACTAATGAAGAACGCATTTCCTTTACTGACGGAAGCATATTTAAAAATAACCGGTTATAGTTAAATAACGTTATTTATTAACGATCCGTGAGATTGGAGGCTTTCGTTTTATAACTAGTTTCGATTAATTAGAGTGTAAATTTGTTTGTTAATATGAATAATAGATCTTTAAGTGATTGAATAATTATACGTTTTGATTCAATACATCTTATTAGCATGCGAATGTGGCAATTTTCTTTTCAATATATCTTTCTAATCATTTTCCACTGTGCTTATAAACTATTGGAAATATTTTACTCTTAGTTGCCTGTTGGTTCAATGGTTAGTGGTCCTCAATTCTGAGCCAGATATCGTGCTGAGCCGTTATCGAAACAAAATATTGTGTACTGAGTACGGTTGTTTTGCTCAGAGTGTGGGTGTAGTTTCTTTATTACGTGCATGTATTTAGAAATAGAAATAGAATATAGTGATGGATTAAGAACACAGAGTATCGCCACTCCTATTCATGCCTTGGATGTCGTAAGAGCCGACTAAGGGAGCAAATATACCAACCGTTTCGCCAGCGTAGCTAAAACTACTTTCTAAGGAGAGGCCTGTGTCTAGCAGTAGACTAGTAAAGGCTGTTGATTATGATGATTTAGAAATATGTCAATAGGTTTATCAGAAGTTACAGGGAAAAGTTTATTGTTAAAACGGTCGAACATATCGGATAAAAGGATAAAAAACGTATCGCAAACCAAAATTTAAATGGTATTTCAATTTTGACCTTATGCAGTATAATATATGGTCGAAATTTATACATTTTTTATGTACCTCGAAGATACTACTACGATTGCCAATCTCATCCAATCATTATTATAACTCTGCAATAATATTCAAAATAGCTCTATATGTTTTAAATTAATTTGATTGAGCACAGAAGGCAAAGACGAAGGTGTAGTAGTTGCGTTCGAGGGGTTGCGAGTTTATAACATTAGGGGATATTATGAATAGTAACCTAATAATTTGGAACTCAAAGATTTTGACGTGAAAGATAATGATAAAGAGCGGCTATCAGCGTGGCGACGCATGCTGTGGCGTGCGTCGCTTTTCTATGTGATGCGTAGGGGTGGCTACACTCTGTGCTCTTAATCCGTCACCACACGGAAAATAAAATTGGTAAAATGTTAGAAATCTAACATTTTATGTTATGATTTTAATATTTTGTCTGTGGATTTCAAATATTTGTCTTCTTTCCTGTATATAAGAACTAGCCAAAAGAATGTCGTCTGTATCTCTCAAAACAAATAAATTGTGCAGGTATTCGCAATATCTTTCATTTAAGTGGACCGAAATTTGAATCTAAACCATTCTCGAATGCACTTAAACACAAAAAAATCATCGAAATCGGTCCAGCCCTTTAGGAGGAGTTCAGTCACATACGCATAGAAGAATTATATATATAAAGATTTAATTAAGTAACTGAATTAGCAAAAAATATAGTAATAGTTAATACGCCACATGCGTCTGCTGTCTACGTCGTATCGTAGCCGGCTCTACGTGCTACGACTCAGATGCATATATTATTATGCGCCTGAGCATATTATTCCACATATACTAACTTTTAAACTTTCGCGTTCCATGATAATTAATATTATTTAACGGGAATTAACGCGATCTCTTATTTAGGGTATTACATACCTCTGGTTTGCCTGACGTTTCGACCAGGTTGCACCGGCCGTGGTCACAGGCTGACTGGCTCATCGGCGCACGCCCTCCGTCGTCGAATCCGTGAAGTAGAAGGCTCTTCATCTACCCGCACATTTTCGATATTATTTTTTGTGTCGCCATGTACCGTCACATACCACACTAACAGTGTCCCTATTCTGTAAGCAAACCGATGAGTCCCTATTCTGGTGTTTAACCGATTGCGCAGAAAAGCGAGGTGGTATGTTTTTTAACACTGGATTCCACGCTGTAGATAATTTAAAACCATCTTCCCGATTGAAAGTTTTATGCTTTTTAATCTCAATCGCTTCACGTACAACTCTTGAGTAAAAGTGACGTTCGGTGGAGATTACTTGCGTGCGGTGAAATTCAATCCAGTGGTTGATGCCTGCATCGAGTGCATGTTCTGCAATCGCTGATTTGCTCGTCTGTCGGTTCTTCACAGCAGCGATATGCTCTTTGACCCTTTCTGCAATAGTCCGCTTAGTTTGGCCTATATATGAGCTTCCGCAGCTGCAGTCTATTTTATAAACACCCGGAGTTTGTAGTGGCAATGTATCCTTCGGTGTGCCGACGATGTTGTGAACCTTTATGCCTGGTGTGTATACTGTCGGAATGGAATATTGCTTTAGTACAGACCCGATCTTGTCCGTAACTCCCTTGACATAAGGCATATAGGCCGGTTGCCTGTTCACTTCTGGATACTTGCGTCTTATTTTCGGTTGCTTCCGTCCTCCTTTCACTTGATATCCGTTACCTTTGAGTACCTCCTGAACATGTTTTAGCTCCTGTTCTAAATGTTCAGGGTCACAGAGATCGTAAGCTCTGTTTTTGAGTGAAGTCATAACAGATTGCAAGTGCCGGGGGTGATGATGAGACGTGGCGTGTAGGTATCTGTCCGTATGAGTAGGTTTACGGTACACACAGTGTGACAAGGACCCATCCGATCTCACGGCTACTTTAACATCTAAGAAGGACAACGACCTGTCCGTCTCCATTTCATATGTAAACCTCATTTTGGGGTGAATAGAGTTCAGATGTTGTATATATTGATCCACTTCTTGTTTGTTTCCTTTGACGATACTGAAAATGTCATCCACGTATCGCTTCGATAGCTTAACGGTATTCGGGCCGAGATTTAAAGCCTTCTCTTCAAAATGTTCCATCCAGATGTTGGCCAGTACTGGGGCTACAGGACTTCCCATCGCGACACCATCAATCTGGAGGTAATGTTGACCTTGGAAAAGGAAATAGTTGCCATTCTAAACAGTGTTCAAGTAGATCCATATAGTTTAAGGGCAGCTCGTTGTCTCTCAGTAGGTCTTTTACGACGTTTAGGCACTCCTTTATTGGAACATTGGTAAAAAGCGACTCCACGTCAAAGCTCACCATGACGTCATCCGGTTCCAACGTCAGATCTTTTATGATTTGTATGAAGTGCCGTGAGTCTTTCACAAAAGACGGTGTTTTGCCTATAAGTGGTTGCAATACTGAAGCAACGTGCTTTGCTAGATCGTAAGTAGGAGAAGCAATTTGACTTACAATCGGCCGCAGCGGTACGTCAGGCTTGTGTATCTTAGGCAGACCATATAATTTCGGTGGCTGGTGTGACTTTGGTTTGTACAGTCTGTTGTACTCGTCTTCTGAAAATAGGTCCTCATTGTCCCGGATTAGAGATCGTATTTTTCGCGTTACTCTGGCCGTGGGGTTGTATGTTACCGGTTTATAAACCTTATTATCACTCAACAGTTCAAGTATTTTGCTTTTGTAATCAGTTGTATTCATCACTACGGTAGCGTTTCCCTTGTCGGCCTTAAGCACCAAAATATCCTGGTTATCCCTAATGTTTTTTAGTGCTTGACGCTCTTCGATAGTGATATTACTAGCCGGAAGCTTTGACCGACGTAATATTACCGCAACGTCCTGTCTTAGGATATCGATAGGATAAAATGTGCGGGTAGATGAAGAGCCTTCTACTTCACGGATTCGACGACGGAGGGCGTGCGCCGATGAGCCAGTCAGCCTGTGACCACGGCCGGTGCAACCTGGTCGAAACGTCAGGCAAACCAGAGGTATGTAATACCCTAAATAAGAGATCGCGTTAATTCCCGTTAAATAATATTAATTATCATGGAACGCGAAAGTTTAAAAGTTAGTATAGCAAACCGCTACGGGTCGGAAATTGCAAAACAAGTGCGTCACCTAGAATATTTACGTAAAAAACGAGCGCGAATGGAAACATCGTTGATATTTCTTGTGAAGTGTCGCGATTGGGACTTATTACCTTCGTGTGTTCGAATAAAACCGCGTAGTGATATCGCATTTTCACGTGAAATTCTAAAAAACGCGAGTGCACGTCTCCTGAGACAATTAATTCGAAACAAACACAGTGATTTGGAGTATATACAGAGGGAGTCATATGCGTTACAATTAAAGTGCAGTGTTAATCTATCTCAATCGGACTATGATTTGTGTGACCGGGTTACGTTTTTACAAGCGAGTCGTACCTTCGAGTTATGTAGTAAAAATTTTGATCGAAAGTTCTCGAAGGAATATAATCGACGGTATACAGAAAATAAAGCGTCACCCGGGGTACCCGAGAGATCGAAGGACACCGTTGTAAACTTGTCAAACGTGAGTTTAGATGATACAACAATGAACATCTTGGCTAAAGGTATGAACTTCGCTCCGACACCTAAACGAATACCGTTCGAGAATGTAATCAGTAGCGTCGAGGAATCGATTACACGTAACAAAGTACCGCCCGGCGATGCCGATATCCTAAGACAGGACGTTGCGGTAATATTACGTCGGTCAAAGCTTCCGGCTAGTAATATCACTATCGAAGAGCGTCAAGCACTAAAAAACATTAGGGATAACCAGGATATTTTAGTGCTTAAGGCCGACAAGGGAAACGCTACCGTAGTGATGAATACAACTGATTACAAAAGCAAAATACTTGAACTGTTGAGTGATAATAAGGTTTATAAACCGGTAACATACAACCCCACGGCCAGAGTAACGCGAAAAATACGATCTCTAATCCGGGACAATGAGGACCTATTTTCAGAAGACGAGTACAACAGACTGTACAAACCAAAGTCACACCAGCCACCGAAATTATATGGTCTGCCTAAGATACACAAGCCTGACGTACCGCTGCGGCCGATTGTAAGTCAAATTGCTTCTCCTACTTACGATCTAGCAAAGCACGTTGCTTCAGTATTGCAACCACTTATAGGCAAAACACCGTCTTTTGTGAAAGACTCACGGCACTTCATACAAATCATAAAAGATCTGACGTTGGAACCGGATGACGTCATGGTGAGCTTTGACGTGGAGTCGCTTTTTACCAATGTTCCAATAAAGGAGTGCCTAAACGTCGTAAAAGACCTACTGAGAGACAACGAGCTGCCGTTAAACTATATGGATCTACTTGAACACTGTTTAGATGGCAACTATTTCCTTTTCCAAGGTCAACATTACCTCCAGATTGATGGTGTCGCGATGGGAAGTCCTGTAGCCCCAGTACTGGCCAACATCTGGATGGAACATTTTGAAGAGAAGGCTTTAAATCTCGGCCCGAATACCGTTAAGCTATCGAAGCGATACGTGGATGACATTTTCAGTATCGTCAAAGGAAACAAACAAGAAGTGGATCAATATATACAACATCTGAACTCTATTCACCCCAAAATGAGGTTTACATATGAAATGGAGACGGACAGGTCGTTGTCCTTCTTAGATGTTAAAGTAGCCGTGAGATCGGATGGGTCCTTGTCACACTGTGTGTACCGTAAACCTACTCATACGGACAGATACCTACACGCCACGTCTCATCATCACCCCCGGCACTTGCAATCTGTTATGACTTCACTCAAAAACAGAGCTTACGATCTCTGTGACCCTGAACATTTAGAACAGGAGCTAAAACATGTTCACTAGGTACTCAAAGGTAACGGATATCAAGTGAAAGGAGGACGGAAGCAACCGAAAATAAGACGCAAGTATCCAGAAGTGAACAGGCAACCGGCCTAAATGCCTTATGTCAAGGGAGTTACGGACAAGATCGGGTCTGTACTAAAGCAATATTCCATTCCGACAGTATACACACCAGGCATAAAGGTTCACAACATCGTCGGCACACCGAAGGATACATTGCCACTACAAACTCCGGGTGTTTATAAAATAGACTGCAGCTGCGGAAGCTCATATATAGGCCAAACTAAGCGGACTATTGCAGAAAGGGTCAAAGAGCATATCGCTGCTGTGAAGAACCGACAGACGAGCAAATCAGCGATTGCAGAACATGCACTCGATGCAGGCACCAACCACTGGATTGAATTTCACCGCACGCAAGTCCTCTCCACCGAACGTCACTTTTACTCAAGAGTTGTACGTGAAGCGATTGAGATTAAAAAGCATAAAACTTTCAATCGGGAAGATGGTTTTAAATTATCTACAGCGTGGAATCCAGTGTTAAAAAACATACCACCTCGCTTTTCTGCGCAATCGGTTAAACACCAGAATAGGGACTCATCGGTTTGCTTACAGAATAGGGACACTGTTAGTGTGGTATGTGACGGTACATGGCGACACAAAAACAATATCGAAAATGTGCGGGTAGATGAAGAGCCTTCTACTTCACGGATTCGACGACGGAGGGCGTGCGCCGATGAGCCAGTCAGCCTGTGACCACGGCCGGTGCAACCTGGTCGAAACGTCAGGCAAACCAGAGGTATGTAATACCCTAAATAAGAGATCGCGTTAATTCCCGTTAAATAATATTAATTATTCCACATATATTTCTAATTGTAAAAAAATGTTACTACTAGCCTAGTTTTATAAAAGAAGGAGATTTGAAAACCTCTTTGTAACATTTTGTAAAGGATTAATTACAGTATAGAGAAAAAAAACAAAAAGAACAGTCTTAGACTTTTTAGGATTTTTATTGGTTGCTGAAAACTATGATTTTCTTAACAAATTACATTAACCTTTTTTTCCCCGTGCGGAAATCCCCACCGTGGGTGGGGTGATTGTATCGGACTCGAACCGACGAAAAACTGCACGCCGTCTCGGATACCAGTAGCCGGGGAACCAGGTGTAATCTAGAAAGGAAATATCTGGTACTCTGACCCCCGCCTGTGTGGCCAGCTCCACCATCATCTACGCCAGTTCATCGACGATCGGCTGCCCAAATCGTTCCTTCCACTCCTCTACGGACGATTCTACGATTTCTTAAGTCTCAGGACTCCGACTCAACTCCCGCGCCTCCCTGCACCACTGATACAGAGCCGCAAGGGCTCTCGCGTCCAGGTCCCACGCTGGAGTTCCAGCCAAGACACTCGCCGCCTCAAAGGAGATCTTGTGGTACCCCCTTATGACCCTGATGGCCAGCACTCGCTGCGTTCATCGCAGTTGTGCGACGTTGCTGGCCTTCAGGGCTTCCGCCCATACTGGGGCCCCATAAAGGGCCATCAAGTCCCCACATGATTAATGTATGTACCTATGTACATTAATGTATGTACCTACCAAACGTATTTTATGTTATACAGAGACGGACAAAAGTACCCTTCATTCGGAAAGGAGTACTTATTTCCGAAATATGGAAAAAAAGCTAAATTCACTACAAAACAAATAAGAATTGAATTAGAAGAAGAAAGAAAGAAAGAAAGAAAATTTATTGGCACATGCGAAATTCCTTACAAAAAGTGCCAATTAGTAAAAGCAGCATGAGTGTCTTAGAAATGGGAAATTGACTGATACCAGCACGTTTCACGATGGGAGATCAATGCTTCGACACTTAATAATATTTGGGTATATACATCGCTGGGTGTATTCATGAGAAGTCTGGTTGGACAGAGCTTTATAGATAACGCAACTCATTATCCGACCCGAGAATCGAACTCAACACAATCACAAGCATTAACTCTCTAAGTTAAATATTAAATAGCAACCAAAAACAATCATTTATCTTTATATTTTCAAAAGCACATTTACAATAATCACTAAAATTTTACAATAAAGTATTCCTAAACCATAATTTATGGCTTTTTCTGGAATTATATGGGGTCTGAGTCAACGGAGGGTGCGTGTAAAAACGTTATGGACTATTAAAAGGCCCGGGTTCAATGTCTGTCGGTAGTAAAATGATGAACGTGCAGTGATTATTTACAAAAGTGGTTATAACACTTAAGTAAATCGTTATCATATGTAATAATGCTGTACCACTGTGGCTCAGTGGTTATGAACTGTGTTTGTTGTAGCTTTGATTCCTATTTTAATCATTTTAGTAGTTGGCAAATTGAGGTTTTAAGTTTGGGTAGATTTAGTTATTTCTCTTATTTAAGGCTATCTTCCAATTTTACGGATTGAAATATACTAATTAAAAAAAAGCTTAAGAGTTTATTTGTTTGTTTAAACACAATAATAATAATATGTATGTTTTTTTTTTCTTTTGTAATATACTCGTATGTGGTGACGGATTAAGAATACAGCGTGTCACAGCACTGCAGAGAGAAGGAAAACTTGACACAAACCCTATACCAACCCGTCTGGCCAGCGTGGTATAATAGGCCAAAACCTCCTTTCTAAGGAGAGGCCTATGTCCAGCAGTGGATTATTGAAGGCTGTTGATGTGATGTGATATATTTAAAAATGTAATCAATATATGTATATAATGTAATAAAGAGAATAATAATTATAATAAAAAGTTTATGTCTCTTCCTCAAAGGTGTGGGTGTGCGTATGCGTGTACGCGTGTGTGTGTATTTATATAATCTCTGAAACGGTTACTCAAATAAGAGTATTTATTGAGGATTAATATTGGCTCTGAAATATCATGCTACGACGCTTACAATCTGAGCAGTAACGGAAATT
The DNA here is from genome assembly GCA_902825455.1 of Arctia plantaginis. Taxonomy (NCBI): domain Eukaryota; kingdom Metazoa; phylum Arthropoda; class Insecta; order Lepidoptera; family Erebidae; genus Arctia; species Arctia plantaginis. The sequence continues at coordinate 240,070 of CADEBD010000333.1, read as the reverse complement.
GCTAGTAAAACGGCGGGAACGTCTAGTTAATTTTTATATGTATATGTTTTTAATGTAGCCTCTTTGCTTTGCAGTGCTTTTTTCTCAATTATTGGAATTTAGAACAAAGTTTTATTTTGACCCTCTTACCCTCCTTGTATTTGAAATGATCCAGAGTGGCCTAGTCCCCTAGTAAGTGATCGTGACTGCTAAGTCGGAGATAGTGAATTCGATTCCCAACCGTAAAAAAATATTGTCTGATGAGCACGATCTGCTGATCTATACTGTGTTTGTATTTAGAAATACTGGGTATGAACGTTTGTTTATCATCGTCATCATCATCAACAGTCTTTAGTACTCCACTGCTGGACATAAGCCTCTCCTTAGAAAGGAGGTCTATTCGGTAAGGGTGCAAAAAAATTGTTCACATTTCAAAAGATTTGGAGGCCAACCTTATAACTTATTTAAATGTTGAAAAAGAAAACGAGATAAAACCAGGCAGTATTATATAATATGTACATGTAATAAGCACAAACAAAACGTTTTTTATTAATTTTTCGATGTGTTACTGTGTGTGTGTGTGTGTGTAATATAAATATATATGTATGTATGTAGGCGTTTCGGACTTCATAACCGGATTACCATTAAAAAAGCCTATTAAACATTTTTTAAATGTTAATGAATATTTACATTGAAATGACATGAATGTTAATTTTTGCCTAATTACAATTAATGTGAGACGTTCATTTAAATTCTATTGAGAAATACCAATCATTTATTGATACAGTTTATATTTTCCAATAAATTTCATATAATGTTTTCTAATTAGATGTTTTGGTGTCAAGAATTCAAGTGGCTAATTTACCGTAATTTGTGGTAACTTAATGGTATTTACTCGTATAGATTCTGCTCAACCTCTATTTATTTATAAAGCCATAGTAACAGCTTTAAATTTAATTAATCTTTCTTACTAAATCAAGTCAAAACATCTCTGAACGTATCTGGATGAAATTTAGCACATTTATCTCCGCATCCAGTATAATAACGCGTTCAGTGAGCTGGTGGGGTTGCCTGGCTTCTGCAGGGCATCAGGGATGTTTGCGGAGGCTCACGGTGACTGTTTCTATACCGTCAGGCGGAAACGGTGGGCATCCCTGGTGCGCAAGGTGCGGGTCAGCGGCAACAGCATACTGATTATGATTGCGAGTAGATTAGATTGTCTATATATGACTCATTGCATCGGGGTTCCAGGCGCGCCTGTTACTGCGAAGCAATGACTCTAACCATATGAAACATCTACTAATATAGCTGTAAGTTCAAATTGTTACCAACATCTTTGAGTCTTAGTTACTCCAGTAAATAATTTAATTATAATTGGAATAGCACAGATCATTCAAAATTGATATTAATTTTAGCAAAAAAATTAACAAAACTAGTATATTTAGTACATTATTTGTTTCGTTTTTTTCAGTTTAGTTTGTCTTTCTATCTCTCTGTATGTTTATTACGACTAATCCGCAAAACAGGTAAACTGATTTTCTCAGAACTTTCACTGGCACATAGCTGCTCTTTTAAAAAACAAAGTTCATCAACAGCCTTTAATAGTCCACTGGACATAAGCCTCTCCTTAGAAAGGAGGTTTTGGCCTATTATACCACGCTGGCTAGACGGGTTGGTATAGGGTTTGTGTCAAGTTTTCTTTCTCTCTGCAGTGCTGTTGTTCTGCGTAGTTTGCTCTCTTAGTCGGCTCTTACGACACCCATGGGACCAATAGGGGTGGGTACACTCTGTATTCTTAATCCGTCACCACACGGACCAAAAAATCAATGTTAGATACTTATATTTTATAAAAGTAATTAGGATTGGAGCAAAGCATAAGAATGACCTACCTTATACACTCACACTTAATACAAATGTTTTATTGTGTGTGTGCACTAAACGTTATAGCCCTCGAGTTGCCGACTATAAGGGACGAAAACAGTTAACGATCATATAAAATATCTCATAAATATAAAACTCTTAATACTAAAGGGCCCTTGATAAGTTTCCCTTTGTACGTATAATCGTCATAATCGTCTACAGACTGTTAATTCTTTTGTTTTGTTTTTTTAATCCGAGGACTCCTCATCAAGCTGATGAGGAGTCCTCGCATTAAGAAAGTTATAAGCAGTGGACTATTAAAGGCTGTTGATGAAAGATAGAATTTTGCAATATTTAATCATTAAATAATTTATTTATTTAACTTTATGCACTTTTGTACATCGGCGGACTTAATGCCCACGGCATTCTCTTCCAGTCAACCTTTGGGTGGTGTAGAAATCATATAAGGTATGTGCACAGAGGTTACGTCTTAATATATTAAGTAATCAATTAAATATAGGTAACGTTTCGCTACATACACAAACTTACTCTGATATATGAATATTATTTTAAAACCAGCTGTATTTGAGAAAATAGTATACCACTGAGATTGCAAACCATTCTTCAGCAATTATCTTCCGAGTGTGAGAGGTTACCGGAGCCCAAACCTCCCTGCCCCTGACAGGGAGGTTGACTCAAAGACGCATCATGTGACCCTGGAGTTGCAGATGTCAATGGGCGGCGGTTGTATCTTAGCATCAGGTGACCCGTCTGTTCGTTTGCCACCCTATACCATTAAAAAACTGCCCACTCTATCTGTATCAAATTTAAATTTTAGAATCTAGAAATTCCTATTATAACCCTGAAACTCAATTCACAGGTGTGTGACCTCACCCGCTTGTTGCAATACCTACCAAGAAAATTGTCCAGGGCGGGATCGAGCCCACGGCCTTTGGCTTAGCAGTCAGGTGTACTAACCACTAAACCAACAGGCTGGTCAAGAAATAATAATAATACAATAATATTTAGGACATTGACACACAACGCCATCTAGTTTCAAACTAAGCAGAGCTTGTACTATGAAAGCTAGATTGACTGATAGAATACTTAAATACTTTTGTTTGGAAATACATACATATTATACATAGAAAACACCCAAACTCCGAAACAAATATAAATAGATCATCCAAACATTTGGTTCGACCCGTTGATCGAACCCGAGACCACAGCACAGCAGTTGCATACGCTACCACTGCACCACCGTGGCAGTCAGAAGAAAATGAAAAGAAATAATTGCTGAACAGCTATCTTCTGTAACGCCAGGTTATTAATTTAGTCAAGCAAGCCTATAGGAGTTTTTTTTTTATGGAAGAGGGGTAAACGAGCAGTCAGAACACCTGATGGAAAATGACTACCCCCGACCATGGACGCCTGTAACCCAAGAGCCACAAGGGCGTTACCGGCCTTTGAGGAAGAAGTACGCTCTTTTCTTGAAGGTTCTACTTAAAAATATTGACTGATTTCTTTAATATCAGGCAGCTTGCCAGAAAAGAACAAAGGTCAATTAGGGTAAGAAAAACGGACAAGGATAAGGTAAGGGATACCGCATATCTTCAATGGGAGAGGGGAGGTTGCAGTCGGTCGATGAGACCGGGATCCGTATGTCCCTCCTATGATTAGAGAGGAAACTAGAATACGGACATCAATCTTGTGTAGTAATGTGAGAGACACTTGAAATAGATATCTTCTAACTCCTAAAGGTCAAGGACCCTTCCATCATCAGCTCAGCAACATGAGATAACAAATACCAAACGCAATATACATAGTAATATACCTCACATATCTCACAAACGGCTGTCGGATCCCAAACTAGACAGAGTCTATACTATGGTAACCAGACTGCTGATAAACATACTTATATATTTTTAAATGCATACATATTTTAGATAAATTACACCCAGACACAGAACAAATGACCGTGCTCATCATACAATATTTGTCGTGGGTCGAAATCGAACCCACGCTTAGCAGTCAGGGTCTCTAACCACTAGACCTACAGGCCCGTAAAAAATACCTGTATAGCTAGAGAAACAAGCTAGCATCAGCTCAGAGTTGCAGGCGTTCATGGGCGCCGGTAGTCACTTACCATTACATTCTGCTCGTTTGCCCCCCCCCCCCCCCCTCTTATACCATATAAAATAGTTAAATAAATAACCAAATACAGTAGAACTCAAATCAGTGTTGTTCAAAACATTAAAACTACAAGAAAGGTACATTTCTCGTAAATACCTAATTTTATAGAGCCATGGTATTTTAAGCGCGGGTGCCGCGTAACTACAAAAACTAAACATGTGATGAAGACATAAAAAAACTTTTTTATAGCTTTTTTGTAGCAACGATTAACAAAATGGCCGACTTAATTGGTCCCTTTTAATAGTTTGACGAGTTCGGAGGCAGTTTTTTATCTATTCTCTTGTGGAATGCAATGAATTTGATTGACGAAGATGGGTGATTAATTCTTTACCTGGTTTTGTATGTGTATTTGTTTGTGGACTGGTTTTAATCGACTGTGTTTGTTGTGTCCTCATTTATTATGATTAAAATTACTTCAATTTTGATTTATGTAGACATTGAAGGTTATGTATCTTTGGTGATAAATGTAGGTACCTACATTCCATATGTGTATTTCATATATGTACGAGTATGTATGTAGGTACATGTGTACTATTTAGATATTTATATAATAATAATAATATAATAATAATAATAACTAGCAGCACTGAAAACAGTCGACATTTCTTTTACATATTTTCGAAACAAATAGATTTTACAACAATTTACAATATCGTAAAATAAGCTAAACAAATTAAAGAACAATAAAATGGATGCTTTATATAAAAATATCATAAAAAATGCTTAAAATAGATAAACCAAAAATAAATAAAGTATAGCATGCATATAGACATGACGTCTAACGTCATGTCAAAATACATGAAAGTATTTTTCCACCCAAGAAAGACTGTAGAATGATAACAAGAGCTAGGTCGAAAGCACAATTAACATCCCCGGACTCGTCGCTCCGCTCCGTCTTGCCGTCCACGGAAACCACAACAGAAGCTCCGGCCGTGGCTGAGGCGTCGAGCTCGACTTCAAGTGACGAGTTTTTCTCTCCGCCGACGTCGCCAACACCTGTACGTCGGCAGGGGAGAGGCCGGCCACCGATCTGCTTAGGATCCCGAGGACCACTGACCTCGAATAGGGTCCCCGCTACCGGTGGTAATGTGCGCCGCATGAAGTGGACAAATTCTATCAATGAGAATGTCATGCGGGCATATTATCGGGCTACAGAGATGGGAACAAACCTTACTGCGTACCGTGTTCGACTAGTCTCTTTGTTTCAGGAGCTTGAACCTGCTGTCAACGTATCAGCACAACGATTGTCGGATCAAGTACGAGCTATACAGCGCTGTCATCTGCTGGATGATGCAGTACTTGAGAGGATACGCTCTGACATACGGAATAGCTTGATTATCCCTTCTTCGTCACACACTGTGGATTTGGTAGCTAATAGCACACCTCAGTTAGTATCACATACCAATGATGTTGATGAATTAGTGGAGGGTGAAGTTATATCTGTAAGTACCCAATACAATGACAGGATAAGGAGCGCTTTGGAGGATGCGATTCTAGAGTACCGGTATGTGAATTGGAATAATAGACCCCGATTGTCCCGTTTGCCCATTCATAAACGAAATTTAGCGCTTGTGGGTGCCCTGGATTCGTTATTGCCTGATTATTTAGACAATAGCGAAGATCTTGGTGATACACATTCTATTCTGTATTGTGCGGCTGTTGCAGTTTTTCGAGTAGCTGGTGTTAATATAGTTGAAAATGTCACTACTACTCGACCTAAATCAACTGTACCAGCTTGGCAGTGTAGAATTGAACGTCGTATTGCTGAGACCAGGGTGCTTATTGGTAAGCTAATTAGTTTTCGATCAGGGAATACGCGGCCGAGAGTGATGCGCTTTGTGAAACAGGCATTCTTGGGGACTACCATTGGTCCTCAACAGTACATGTCATGTGTCACAGAGCGCATAGACTTTCTAAAGCAGAAAATTTATGCATGGGCAAATAGGATAAGACGGTACAAAAAACGAATAGATCGGTATAATCAGAATCGGATGTTCCAAAGAAATGAGAAGTGGGTGTACCGGAAATGGGAGGAACCGGATCCATGTGTGAGTCATGGGCATTTGCCAGATGAAAATGTCACACATACTTTTTGGCGGAACATCTGGTCGGTGCCTGTCACTCATATAGAAGGTGATTGGTTGCGGGATGTCAGACGCTCATGTGAGTCTATAACACCTATGGAACCAGTTATAATTGATAAAGATGATGTAAGCTGTGCAGTTCGTTCATTACCGAATTGGAAATCACCTGGTTTAGACGGACTGCACAACTTTTGGCTTAAGTGGTTCCGAAGCTCACATGCGTGTTTGGCATCTCAATTCCAGGCAGCTTTAAAATTCGGGTTCATTACCCCAATTTTTAACCACTGGTATAACCCACTTACTCTATAAGTCTGGTAGTGTCATGTATCCCAAAAATTTTAGACCTATTACATGTTTACCAACCATGTACAAACTTCTTACATCTATTCTGAGACTCAAAATTACTTTACACATTAATAATAATTCGATTATGTCAGTTTCTCAGAATGGATGTAGAAGTGGGAGCCGTGGCACTAAAGACCTCCTTATTATAGACAGGGCCATTAGCCAACAGGTGCGTCGTAATCGTAAGAGTTTGGCGACATGTTGGATAGACTATAAGAAGGCTTATGACTCGGTTCCACATACATGGCTTTTAAGGGTGCTGGAGTTGTATAAAATTGATACAACTCTGTGCACTTTCTTGAAGTCATGTATGGGGCAATGGAGAACAGCGCTTCGTTATCCAGGATGTTGGCAGACGACGGTAATTGATGCACCAATAAAGATCGAGCGGGGTATATTTCAAGGTGATAGTCTGAGTCCCTTGTGGTTTTGCCTGGCTTTGAACCCTCTTAGCACTTTATTAGAGGGTTCAGGGCTAGGCTATAGGTTGCAGAAAGACGATCAAGTTATATCTCACCTTCTTTATATGGATGATTTGAAACTACTGGCCCCCACCAAATTACAATTGTCAGCGTTACTGAAGGTGACGGAAAACTTTAGTAATTCTATCAAAATGGAATTTGGTGTAGACAAGTGTGCAGTCATGTATGTAAAGAAGGGTGAGATAGTAGAATCTGAAGGATTAGAGCTTTCCGATTCAACAAAACTCAGATCTCTGTCTGCCACTGAAACTTACAAGTATTTGGGTATATCACAGTCGTTAGGCGTACCAGAATCTGACATGAAACAAACGTTGCAGGAACGTTTTTTTGGCCGTTTGAAAAAAGTACTTAAAAGTCTTTTATCGGGGGGCAACAAGGTGCGAGCCTGCAATGGTTGGGTCATGCCGATTCTGATGTACTCCTTTGGTATACTTAAATGGACTCAGACCGAACTAGATGCCCTTGATAGGAGAGTCCGTGCATTGCTGACTGCATTTCGAATGCACCACCCACGTTCATCGGTTATGAGATTGTATATCCCGCGAAAGCTAGGGGGTCGCGGATTATTAAATATCAAGACCCTACACAATCGGGAGATATGCAATCTCAGAGAATATTTTCTACATACCGATGTGGGAATGCATCGCAATGTAGTTGCAGTGGATATCGGATTCACCCCGCTCGCTCTGGCTAAAGAGAATTGGCGCAAACCTGTAGTATTTAGTACTAATGATCGTAGGGAAGTATGGAAGGGCAAAGAGCTCCATGGCCGGTTTTATCGGGCCCTAAACGGGTCCGATATAGACTTTAAAGCATCTACGACTTGGCTACGGTATGGTGATCTCTTCGGAGAAACTGAAGGTTTTGTTTGTGCGATTATGGACGAAGTTATCATGACGAATAACTATCGGAAATATATCCTGAAAGATGGTACGGTTGACATCTGTCGGGCATGTCACCGTCCTGGGGAATCAATCAGGCATATCATTTCTGGTTGTTCTCGTCTTGCTAATGGTGAATATTTGCATAGGCACAACCAAGTAGCCAGGATTGTACACCAACAGCTTGCCCTTAAATACCATCTTGTGAATCTAGAGGTGCCATACTACAGGTATGTGCCCGACCCAGTTCTCGAGAATGGTCGGGCCACGTTGTATTGGGATCGATCTATTATCACAGACAGGACTATTGTTGCTAATAAGCCTGATATTGTAGTGATAGATCGATTAGAGCGCCGTGCAATTATTGTTGATATCGCCGTTCCTCATGACGAGAATCTCGTGAAAGTTGAAAAAGAAAAACAAATAAAATATTTGGATTTATCTCACGAGATTGTCGATATGTGGAATGTCGATTCAGTGATAATTGTTCCGATAGTCGTATCTGCTCACGGATTGATAGCCAAGAGCCTCGACCAACACCTTAAGAGGCTCACGTTGGACGGCTGGATCAAGGGTCTGATACAGAAGGCAGTCCTCCTTGACACGGCTCGTATAGTGAGGAGGTTCCTATCTTTGCAGTCCTAACCACTGGTGTCTTGGTACCTGTACCCGATGTCGGTGGTCTACTATTTTTTATATTTTTAAATGTATTTTTATTTCTTTTGTAATATATTTAAAAATGTAATTAATATGTATATATAATTTAATAAAGAGAATAATAATTTTATTTTCAGACATATACAGTCCATAGGTTGTTTAGTAATGGGTTAGAAACAGAAAGTACTTAACGTCTATATTAGTATTGTTAGTAACGGCACTTAATCTATACTAATATTATAAAGCTGAAGAGTTTGTTTGTTTGTTTGTTTGAACGCGCTAATCTCAGGAACTACTGGTCCGATTTGAAAAATTCTTTCAGTGTTAGATAGCCCATTTATCGAGGAAGGCTATAGGCTATATATCATCACGCTAAGACCGATAGGAGCGGAGCACCAATGAAGAATGTTTCAAAAACGGAGAAAATTTATTACTATTGAGAGACGCAGACGAAGTTGCGCGGGTCAGCTAGTAATGTCTATATAACAAACACTCGTGTCTCCCAACTTGTCCCACAATACATCATAGGCAACAAGATCGAAAGCTTTTGACAAGTCGAGAAAACTGTATAATTTTACTTCACATCACATCATCACACATCAACAGCCTATAATAGTCCACTGCTGGACATCGGCTTGGCTTCGGTTCAAATGGGCTGGCTCTACAGCAGTGATATCACGGCCTCACAGAAAACTGTTGTTAAACAGGTCTTTCTTTGCTCTTCACCGAGTGAGTGACGTCACCGGATTTTAGGGGAGGGACTCAAAGTAACGCACTCATAAGTTGTCCAAGAGCGGCGGTAGTCGCTTACCATCAGGTGACCCGACTGCTTGTTTGCTCCCTCATATCATAAAAAAATATTGTACAGTATAGTTCGTCCTGATTCGTCTGTAAGAGGCCGCAGACTGCGATAAGACCGCCCTTTGCACTGTTTCTTGATACCTTTTTTTATATTATGCAATATATGTATTTTGGTATGCAATAAAGAGTATATTACAGTTTATAATAATTACGTAAGAGTTTCAAGTTCTAAAGAAATTTAAAGTTATTAAATTAATAGTCAAATGTATCTATAATTATGATTAACATTTAATTAAAAATTTTAATCAATTATTTAATTACGACTTTTAGCTGGAATTCACAGCGCCATCTATGAACGCGACTGTAAAGCAAAACAAATAATTGAGATAAGTTTCGTAGGCTTGGCTAATAGATAGCTTTGTACGAAGGCATATCTGTTCACATTTTGTTTGCTAGGTTTATAGTTAGTAAAAACTAACTAACTAGACCACATTTAAGTCTTTTTTTGTTTGTCAAGTGGATAGGATGTGGTATAGTATGAAATATGTGTATCAGAACACACATCTTCATCGCCAACATTCCAAAACGCTTATAAAACCACAAAACTTTAAATCACCGATGACATTCTAATGGATGGTTACAAAAAAAGTCTCATTAAAAACAGATTTTAGCAGTGGCAATACTAAACATCATTATTAAAACTACCATAGAGACTACATTACTATTTTGTAAAATAAAACCTTATTTTAATTGGTTTACGGTTGATATTTCTTTGTTTTTATTTATATTATGACTGGTTTATAGATATGGAGTCGTGTCTATGGTTTACGATCTTCTCAGGTAGCTGTGGGTAATAAAAATTAGTGAAACCCTTTTAAAGTTTGGGGTCCGTAGCAATTTATTAAAAGCCCTTATTTTTAATTACTAGAATGTTCATGGTATGTTTTGATACCAGTAATATTTGATTTAAAGAATGTAACCCTGTCGCAAATTGAGGGGTGAAAAAATTTTTACATGTGCATTTGTACTAAACTACACATTTTTGTGGCTAAACCGATTTTGATATTCAATAAATAATTATAAACTTAATACATTTTGTAATTGTAACTTTATCTATATAATATATTAGTAATCGTTGCTAATCCTTGCATTTTTTTCATTTTAATCTTTTTTCGTGTCTAGGTATGTTTTAATTATTACTTGTGTTTATTTAATTATAACGCTATCTCTGATAATATTATTTTGCATTGGCCAGTAATGTCTTCAATTAAAATATTTGTATTGTATTTAAGTTTTACTTAATTAAAAGATTTTTAGTTTTTTTATACTTGGTATTCTTTTCTTCATTTTTTTTAAGCAAATAGACACAAAGAACGCTCAAACTCAGAACAACAATTTGTGGATCACACAAAGTGTCGTCCCATGTGGGGTTTGAACCCACAACACGGTGTAGTAGGAAAAGGCGTGGCGACCGCTTAAACCATTACAAAATGGTCATATTAACATTATTAAATTGGTCCTTTACAGAGGTTTTCATATTCGATTGTCACCTACAGAAGTAAATTAGACCTATTTCTTAACGTTCCATGGATTAACCGTCCGGGTGCCGGGTCCAGCGCCTGAGAATGGCGACCCAGGAATAGGTTTAGGGTTTGTTTCACAGTCAAAGATTCATAGCACGATGTAACATAGTAGTGAGTAAATTTTCTTACCACATATATTTCAGCTAGGAGGTTACCACATTCATTTACCTGGAAGAAGTCAGAACGTTAAGCGCTCAGCTCACGAGAGAGTGCACCAATTATCATGTATGTCAGAAAAAACTTGAAAGAAGAATTAATACGGTGCAAACGCGTACACTGATAATAGTAAGATTAACTGATAGAATGAGGAATGATGAATTAAAACAGTAAGTAAGGATTCAAAGGAGAAATAGTAACACACAAAAGAGATGTTGAGGTTCTGGCATGTTGAAAGAATGAGCGAAGAGCAGACAAGAGAAGAGAGACTACAGGAGCGTATAGTACTATTGACTGATAGAATGAGGAATGATGAATTAAAAAAAAACAGTAAGGAAGGATTCAAAGGAGTAATAGTAACAACCAAAAGAGATGTTGCGGTTCTGGCATGTTAGAAGAATGAGCGAAGAGCAGACAAGAGAAGAGAGACTACAGGAGTCCTATTGTGAGAAGACGAACCGGAGCGTTCAGACCCTGAAAGACGTATAGTGACTAAATCAGGAGTATGCTGAAGAAGGGCATCGTTAAGCACTCGTGACCGGCGAGTTTGTGCGTAAGGCCTGATCAATATGGATGAGGTGAGTGGTAAACGTCAAATGGGCAAATAGGGTTTTGACGACCCTGTTTACATTTGACGAGAATAGGGTGAGTGTGTGTGTATGTACGTTTTTATTTTCTAATTAAGTAAATTCTTCTAATTGATACAGAAAGTGTTCAGAAGCTCAAATATGAAAGTACCCTAAAACATAGGTTAGTTAAACGTAATTTAACTTATTTGAAGATTTTTTATTTTTGATCATTTAGCGACGTGTAGCGCCATCTAGTGAAACTTATTTACAACATGAACTATGATGACGGTCTACGCATCAAAACCCAGAACGTCAAGGTTTCAATTCGAAATAGGAATAATAATTACGTATTTATAAAGTTAGGCTTTCAGATAAAAAACGATATATACATCTTTCAAACAAAAATGACCTGTGCTTCTCTATAAATAAAGACCAAACTTTAAGTAACTTCTAGGAAACTACGTAACTTATGGCTCGTTTTATTCCTTTCTCAGTTTACACAAGTAGATTATTCGACATTTCCCAATCAACGGGACCCCACGTTTGAGGGCCATTAAATCGTTTAATAATACTTTATAAGTGGTTAATAAAACTAAAACAACCATCACGTATACACACCTATACGCAATTAGTGGGACGCATTAACGATATTTTATTGTAATGGACTTATATTGCTTTTGCAATAACTTTATAACGCAATTTTGCTCACTATAGTAACAATATCGTGTACAGAATACAATATATCCACACGTATAACACAACTGTGACTATTTTTATAAACAAATCAGACTATTGTTTTACCGTGTGTGTGTGGACACCCCCATGGGTCATCACATCAACTTGCCAGGGCATATGGTGGGGTAGTAGGATAAACTATACAATGTTTGGCACTCTAAGGATTCTTTGATCAGCCATTGGCACTAACTTATTGTGAGTTAACGAATTTAGTAAAAATAAGTAAATATAAACATTAACAATGAAATAAACTTTAGTTTTACTTTACTTACTACTTGTATTTATAAAAATGTTAAGTTGGTTCGTGTACGCTTCAAAAACTTAAAAAGTTCTGCATCAATTGAATATTTTTTAACACATCAATCCTTAATATTTTTGGTAAAAATTAAGTGTGCCAATGGCTAATGGGGTGCAACCAATAGTACAGCTTACCCTATATCGAAATCGAACCTACTAAAATCAAACGGTATTCCGTTACATGTAAATGGAATGCAAAGGACTCTGGTATACCCCAGGAAGGAAGTCCCGAGAACCCTTCTTGTTCTGCTAGGGTAATGGGCGGCCCTACATTGACCGCAAGGCGGTACGGACATGTCATGAGAAGGTCAGAGCAGCGAGTTTTCAGAAGAGCTTTAAGCCTACCAAAAGGCAGAAGAGGTCGAGGACGACCTCATTTGACATGGTGGACCAGTGTGACGAAGCCTCTGAAGAAAAAGAATTTACCCAATCCAACAAGCCTTGACAGACTGTCTTGGTGCCGTGAAGTAAGGAGAGCCGACCTCACCTAAAGTGGAGAAAGGTTGGGAAGAAAGAAATAAAATAAGCAAAGGCCTCATACTCAAAGTGCATATTATTATCTACAAAGATTCTTTTATTATATTTTAATACAAAAACCTTTTTGAAAAAAACTAATTGAAACAAAGAGTGTATTTTCATCACTTGGATTATTAGCACTCCACCACTGTGAAATATTAAATAACATTCCTCAATAAATAATCTATCCAATGCAAAAACTGTTTTAGTAGTAATATTTAAAAAAATTAGTTAGTTTAAATGAACAGTCAAACAAAAAAAACTTTTAAAAGTTATCTATTAGTATAGAAATATACATTTTCTTGACATATTTATCTTAGCTAGAAAGTGCGTTTGCAACGGATGGAATAGCAACAAAGAGACTATTGTTAGCACTTGGATTACCACTCCACCACTGTACCATTTCATAGTTTTTTTTCTGCCCGCACAACCAACCCGAGGAACAAATTGGACAGGACAGATACGACCTTAAAAATACGTAATAACGTTAATTCCCGAGTATGCACATAATTAGTATAAACCTATCCGTGTGGTGACGGATTCAGAATATAGAGTCTCACCATCCCTAGTCATCCCGTTGGTGTCGTAAAAACCGATTAAGAGAGAAAACTACGCAGGACAACAACACTGAAAAGAGAAGGAAAACTTGAAACAAACCCTAAACCAACCCGTCTGGCCAGCGTGGTGTTTTTGGCCTACTAGCCAAAACCTCCTTTCTAAGGAGAGGCCTATGTCCAGATTGTCAAGCAGTCAACTATTGATGAACATAATCACATATCATAGAACGGAAACTTTAAAAGAAGCATAGTTTCAAAAGGTCCTTCAGACTAAAAACGCTTTCTAAGCTAAGAAATTTTGTTTATTTTTCTTTACTGAACTTTTTTATATTCCTTCACTCGAGTTGTAAACCGCCAATCGATTATTACCCCCGGGGGTTGATATAAAAATTTTGTACATTTATATGATATCTCTAGGGTTAACCTACTGAGAGATATCGATAGAGATAGAATCGTTAAGATATTTTAGGAATGTTTGTGCTATAAAACTTTGCTCAATATAATTGTAGACTGGTATTTTAGTTTAATGCAGACATTCCCATAGAGATCGATTTAGGTTTTCCAGGGGTCGACAGAAATGAAAACTGATTTTGGGGGTCGACGAGGCCTAAATATAGACTTCTATTAATTAACACAAGTTCTTATTTGAAACTTTTAAGAAACTGTATTAGTGTTATTACGTGTACCAACTTATTATAAGAATAACTAATATTTCTCGTACTTTCTTCTAAAAGTTCAGTCATTCTTATAACAAGACTTTGAAAAGTCAACAAGCGCGCATTAATTTGGCTATGGGGGTCTAAGGTATCAGTTTGTTTAAAAAAAAGGGGTCTCTAATTACTTTGGGAAGCCACTATGCCAGAGGTCGCGGGTTCAATACCCAATTGTAAGATGAGCACGATCATTTTGTTGATGCCTGGACTGTATAAGTATGTTTATGTGTTGTATGTGTATGTTTACAGCAGTCTGGTTACTATAGTACAGGCTACGCCTAATTTAGGATGAGACGGCCGTGTGTTAGATGTGTGTTACGAGAGTGTTACGAACAGTGTGATCGGGCGAGGCGAACGGAAGTTGAGAGGGAGATATAAGTTAGTGAAGATAGAAAGAGAGAGTTTCGTTGCGTATATTACTGTAGGGGCAAGAGAGGGAGGTGCTAGCACACATTTTCTTTCTCCCTTTCTCTTATAGCCATGAAGTTTTACTTCAGTCGTGTGGTCTAAAGCACACTCGTTTTTTTATTATTAATTATGATTGTAATTGCTCTACCTTCATTTAATCATTAATTATTAAATTATCGTCATCGCGTTTGGTTTCTTTTTTTTACTTTTTCAATGTTTTGTCTAGAAAACTAACATTATTTATTGATAACGACAAAAATCTAACACCGAACAATAGATCCCTCATAAAAATCACATGAATGATTCCAAACTAACATATATGAAAAAAAATATTTACAAATAACTTAACTAATAACTTAACTAATCAATTAATCAACTTCGGTATACTCGTATATAAAAGGGCAATCTGAAATGACATGTAAAATAACAAGCAACCATTTCTTGTAGGTCGTAAGGCAGAACATCTCGGGCGATAGCATGGAACTTTTGTATTTAGTCGGTAATTTATATCGATATTGATAATTTCAATTGTTCATTAGTGATTTATGAAATTAAATTATTTCTTGAATACACTGGATTTAGATGGATTCTCGTCATATTAATTAAACGTTTTTTTTTTTAAATAAATATATTTTATTATTATGTAAATAATTAGTCTTTAATTAGTAGATAAGGTAAGAATCAGAATTGGACTATCAAGCGCGTAGTGTAGTGTACTTTGTTTTGCGACGGCTTACATGTGTGCTTTGTTCCGGTAAGTATATTAATTTACATTTACATTTGTGTGAATTGTAAATAACCCGATTCTTCACTTCAAATATTATTGTTTCAAAACTATTCTGCAATGTTAGTTATAATTTCTCGTCTTCTTTAATTTCTATTACTACTGACCAGGTATTTCGTTTGCCGTATACTAAAGAGGTAACAAAGAGGCCCATCATGCAGAAAACGCACCGAATGGCGATTTTTAACAAACCCGAAACGTTATCTTTACAGAAACAGGCATGGGTCTGCGTCACGAAGAGTTCCGGAAGCTGCTCTGAAGAGAAGCAAGGCCAGGATATCTACAGATCAAGAGGTGCCAAGGTGTTGACAAGTTCTCAGAGGTTTTCTTCTTATATAATAAACAGGTCCTGGAATAGATTCACTTGTAATTTTGCATTATGTTATTTTAGTCGGTTCGATTCTGATTTACTACCGGAAGGGCATATTATTGAGATTGAGGGGCCTGTAGCTGTTTTCGTCGAGCTCAATTGCCTGACACCAGCTTGAAAGAAATAACTTAAGTTTCGAAAAGTATCGTATCCCCTCCCTATAATCCCATAGGATTGTCAACTTTTTTCAAGTAGTCGCCCATTATCTATATCGATTCAGCGTCCCACTGAACACTAATTCACAGTTTACCCGCTACATAACAGGTTTTGACATCACGACAATTGATTTTATTCAATATACATTGACCCTTTTATAATTAGTCTTCTTAAAATGTTTCTAACATAAAAGTCAATGGAAATTGTTATTATGAAAAAATGATTGTAATAAGTTAAGTTAGGTGACAGGGTTACAGGGGTTTTAAGGTTGTAGAAAGAGCTAATGAAGTGATCGAGTATAATTGATTTATTTTTAAATTGTTCATTGTTTTATTGCTCAAGGGGTGAGTAATGATTTCGTAAGTAATAAAAGACTTTTAAGTAATTAATAATATCCATCTAGAAAATCTATACTAAGCTATACTGACTCTATAGAGATGAAGAGTTCTTGTTTATTTGAACACGTTAATAATGGCTGCCGGATAGCGTAGTAGTTTGTGTAACGCACTGCTATACCTGAGGTCGCGGGTTCGATTTCCGCTTAAGTCAAACATTTGTGTGCATGAACATTTAATATTTGATTTAATCTGTGTGTTTCTATGTATATTATGTATGTATTTAACAGACTACGCACACTAACACAAGTTGGCGGCCGGAGGGGAAGCCCCGTGCGCTTCGGATGTTCGATTAATTACATTGCAGTTTTTGACCGTATGCGGTATTTATTCATTTGTTTTCGATGAAATATTCTGTTTACTCATTGTGATAGCATTTTTAACCGAAAAATGACAACAAAAAAAAAATGATGACATTTCCGGCAGAAAATTCCAATGATTTTCGACTCAGTATCATGGTCTGAATACACTATTTCAGTATTCGTTACGATGTCCCTTACACCCTGTATATACTCGTATATACATACAATGTATGTACGAATATCAGTTGTCTAGTACCCATAGTATAAGCTCTGCTTAGTTTGGGACCTAATGGCGTTGTGTGAATGTGGTAGAATGTCTTTAATATTTTTTATTGTTTTAATCTCAGGAACTATTGGTTCGAATTGTTACGACCAATAGAAACCAAGAATGAATGAAAACTGTTACAAAAACGGGGATAATTTAATCCTTTTGTAGACACGGACAAAACGGGTCAGCAGTATAAATACACCAGCTTAGTTAGTTTTTTTAGGCTGCAGGAGACTTTTTGGTATTAAATAAATCGAATTCAATATAAATGGTCCTGTCATACAGGCAGACAAACGGACAACAAATGATCCAGTGAACGAGTGAGGTACAGAACCCTAAAATCGGAAATGTTTGCTGCTTTCAGTATATTTCTAGTGAATTTCAACTCCTGACCGTCTAGTAGGTTTGTAATAAAAATATTTAATAATAATAACTTTACAAAAATTTGCCGTGTAGTGACGGATTAAGAATACGGAATGTCACTACCCCAATTCATCCCGTCGGTGTCGTAAGAGCCGACTAAGGACGCAACAACGTAGGCACTGCAAAAAGAAGGAAAACTTGACACAAACCCTATACCAACCCGTCTGGCCAGCGTGGTGTAGTAGGCCAAAACCTCCTTTCTAAGGAGAGGCCTGTGTCCAGCAGTGGACTATTAAAAGCTTTTGATGAACTTTACACATCTCACACACGGCTGTCTGATCACAAACCAGGCAAACCAGACTGTACGGATGGCGTAGTGTTTTAAGCGGTCACCTCGCCGCTTACTACTGTGCTGAGTCTTGCGGGTCCGATCCCCTACCTGAAACCTGTGAAGGTAACCTGACTCATGATAAACGTACTTAAATATTTCTAAATACATACATAAGTATAGATAATAGATATAGGATCGTGTGTATTACACAATTATTTGTCTTGGGAATCGAACCCACTACCTCTGGCTTAGCAGTCAGGGTCGCTAATAACTATTAGACGAACAAGTCAGTCATTTATATAACAACTAGCTGACCCGCGCAACTTCGTCTGCGTCTCTCAATAGTAATAAATTTTCTCCGTTTTTGAAACATTCTTTATTGGTGCTCCGCTCCTATTGGTCTTAGCGTGATGATATATAGCCTATAGCCTTCCTCGATAAATGGGCTATCTAACACTGAAAGAATTTTTCAAATCGGACCAGTAGTTCCTGAGATTAGCGCGTTCAAACAAACAAACAAACAAACAAACTCTTCAGCTTTATAATATTAGTATAGATAATATAACTGATGTGGTTTCTTTGAACTGTAAGAACGAGTGCAGCACGTCCTTAAGGCCTTACTGTAACCACGGGCAGGTGTAATCGGATTTATTGTACAAATGGGCTATCTACACGATATTTGTAAAAAAAACAACTCATAATCTCCAAATTAACTGATAATATAGGGATTGTCGATCGATTCTTTCATAATCTTATCAAAACAGATATTATTAATTAACTTTTAATACATGTACTTGTTAGGGTATTATTAAAAAAAACACAAATTAATTAATAAAGAATTACATGAAGTATACAAAAGGTATTTAACATACCTATGCAAGAAAAATTATATTATTTATAATATTTCTACACATCTCACACACGGCTGTCTGATCCCAAACTAGGCAGAGCCTGTGCTATGGTAACCAGACCAGGTAGGTAGAACCACTTAACACTAGACCGGGGATGGACAAACTTTTTTCTATGCGGGCCCCATAAAGGGCCATGGACCGCACAACCCCCGAGTAGAGTCTAATGCAGGAGTCATCGGGTCCCCTCATGTTGGGCAGCAGCCGCGCCAATGCACGCGCTGCTCCAACCAAATGGACTTACCTACTCCTAAAAATGAAATAAACCAAATTTCTTTTTTACACAACGCCATCTAGTCCTAAACTAAGCAAAGCTTGTACTATGGCTACTAGATAACTACATATTTATTGTACATAGAAACACAAAGACCAAATCAAACATTAAATGTTCATGCACACAAATGTCTTGAGCGGAAATCGAACCCGCGACCTTTGGAATAGTAGTCCGTTACACAAACCACTAAGCTATTCGGTCGTCAAAGTTCTCGAGGAGTCGGAAAATAAATATGAGTTTTTTAACAAATTCAATGTTGAGTCAATATGTAGTTCAATTAGATTACTTTTCCACTCAAGTGCACTTAGTTTCTGTAGACTATTCGTCATAATTGTACCTGTCTAAGTACAGTACTCGCAAATCGACGCAATCCACCCTCTTTCCACAACTCGTATCTGTCTCTCAAATAGATTTCTCTTTAAAAACAAAGGGAGAATTCCTACGTTCGTGTTTCGCCTTTCGCCCTCTTTCCTCGGTAATTAATGAGAAGAGTTTTTCTACCTTTTGTTGCGGGACGAAGGGCGGCTAATTGTCTCTAATTAATTGGGCCTGGAGTATTTTTAAACCCCTTTTATTCCCTTTGTCTGTTGTATTTGCTTCAAATACAGCGGTCGACAATCGGTGAGTTTACCCTCATTTTGAGTTTTCGCTCAGATAATTGGTCGCTTATTGTTTACGTTTGTTTTATTTTTATTCTAATCTAAATGACTGCACGGATGGCGTAGTGGTTTAAGCGGTCGGCACGCCGCTTCCTACTACGCCGAGTGTTTTGGGTTCAATGTTTTGGGTCCTTCACTCTGCAGTGCTGTTGTCCTGCGTAGTTATTTCCCTTAGTCGGCTCTTACGCCACCTACGGGATGAATAGGGGTGGTGACACTACCTGTAAGTATATATAGAGAAATAGTTCATAAGCGAGCGGTTCCTATAGTCTTCTTGCCCTTCCGTTGAAGATTTGCTGTTTTATGAATGGTATTTTATTTTAAGATCCTAAAATCATAAAATAATCATAATGTATTAAATAATGTGGAGTCAACCATGTAAAGACTCTTAAAAAAAACACACCTTAATAAACCTTTTACATTAAGCAAGTCTTTTCGTTGTCAGGGTGTGCGATTTTACAATAAAGTGCCAAGCAAATTCCATGAATTAAGTATTAACAAAGTTAAGTCTTTAGTAAAGCTAAAACTATGTGAAAAGGCTTACTACACTATTACAGACTATTTAGATGACAAATTTGCTTGGGATTGATACTGCTCACTCCCACATTTACGTAGATGATGGACATTTAATTATTATTTTTTGGTGTATTTCGTATTTAGTTTTCGTATTTTATTTTTCATTGACTTTGAATTGTATAGTATTTTTTATTTTTTGTGTAAGTATGTAAATGTGAGTATAGTGTAGGCTTGTAATGTTAATTCATGTTTTATTATCTTTCTGGTGGTTTTGAGTGTTTCCACGGCCTACCCAAATGTCCTGCTGGCGGTAGTGTCATGCTTCGGGTCGTTGATCTTGACCAATATCGGTTAGGCTACACGATGGCTGGAGCCTGTATGCCGTCTGTATGGACAGGCTGACTCAAAACTATGGTCCTTTCCTCAAAAAGCCTATCCAGACCCTATACTGTATTCACACAGTTTTATTTAACTTTGTTTACGGACTTAAAAAAAAAAGACACCTCTGTGGTTTGTTTCGGCGTTTCTTCCCAGAGTGAGTCTTAGGAAATGCCGGCTCCTTCTAGCCATAAACTCCGACTTGTAAAACTATCTGAAAAGATTTACTTACAGAAATAAATATCATTTATCATTTACCTGCTGAGTCACAGATCGTGGGTTCGATTCCGATATAAGCAATATTGACGTCACAATAATGCACCAACGGGACTAAAATTACAGTCGTTAAAATGCAATGTGTGGGATGTAAGCTTCTGATTTTCATCAAAGATCCTAAAATACTAAATCTAAGGAGATGGTAGTAGATAAATAATTATGACTGCACATATGGCGTAGTGGTTTAAGCGGTCGCCACGCCACTTACTACTACGCTGAGTGTTGTGGGTTCTGTTACACGGGGCCTTGACTTAGGCTTTTTAAAAAAAAAGGAAATAGTAAAGTAATGAACACTTTTAATAAAAAGAATAATTACAAGTAAAATGGAAAAGGCGAGTGTTCAATCAGAGGGTTCGGAAGAGACCTGATGCAACCTGGCGACGCTCTGAGTACTGGGATATCTGATACCCGCCTAGTAACGCTTAGCTCAGCGATGTCTCAGCGATGTCCCATACAAAAGGGGTATGTAACAGTTCGATCCCCCACATGGGACGCACAATTTGTGGGATCACAACTTTGTGTGATCCACAAATTGTTGTTCTGAGTCTGGGTGTTCTTTGTGTCCGTTTCATGTATGTTTGTAACCCCCCGCGACACTTATAAATAAGTATGGAAATATTCATTATGAGCTGAAAATATGAGTGTTTTTTTCAATTAATAATTGAAATTGCATAAGACAAGAGCCTGTTGATGATGACGATGAAGTGTTATAACTCTTCTAAGTACTACTTGCGATAAGTTTTAGAAATAGTTTAACGATGATTCGTTTTAAACCAGCCAAAGCTTATTCTTGCTAATAAAACATAACTAAATCCATATTTCGATAGTCCGTCTGATCCCAAACTAGGTAGAACCTGTGCTATAATAAAAGACTGCTGATAAACATATTTTTATAAATCTAAAATCGTAATTTATAGCCAGCCAAGGAATAAATTATAGTAGTTATCTATCACACAATTATTTGTCCTGGGTGGGAATGGAACTCACGCTCTCGGGTTTACTAAATTTGTCCTAAAATCGTAGGAAAACCAGTAAAGTGGCAACACAGTCTGCAATCTACATCAATCAAATTTTATAACTAAAATAACACAACATATTAAATGTGTAAATTGAGACTAATTGCGATAATATTTTATAAGATACGATACTGTACCGAATTTGCACCGAGTTGCTCGAATTGAAATGAAAATAATAATAGAAATACAACTATAATTGTATTCGTCATGACCAATGCAAGTTTGTCAAATTTCAGGCAAATCAAAGGCGTGCGGTATCCTGTTTAAGTATGCACGTTAATTCTCTTTAGTTACTCACATCATCAGCCTTTAATATCCCACTGCTGGACATAGGCATCTCATTAGAAAGGAGGTTTTGGCCTGTTGTACCACGTTGACCAGACGGGTTGGTATAGGGGTTAGTGTCAAGTTTTCCTTCTCTTTGCAGTGCTGTTGTCCTGCGTAGTTTTGCTCCCTTAGTCAGATCTTACGACAACCACAGGGATGAATAGGGGTTGTGACACTCCTTATTCTGAATCCGTCCACCAACACGGACTTTACTTTTTCAACACTCTTTAGATACTAATCATTTTATACAAGAAGCAAAAGTCTTTCAGAAATAGTTTTTGTTTTGTAATATCTGTAATGGAGTCATTGGCAGTGATAAGAAAAACTAGAAGTTCTTCATATTTTCATCTAATTACCTACTTTAGGTACCTAATAGGGGTTAATGGAACATCCCAAATTTAGAGTTGGACTGGAAGTGGTTTAAATTCAAATTATTATTTGATTTAAATGGGGTAGTAATAATGTGTTAATTACAAAACAAGTTTGATATAAATCGAACAGGCCCCCATTTAGCCATGAAAATAGCATGCAAATTTAACAAATGATTAAAGTTGCCTCAGATCAACCATGTATACTTATATACCGACTGCACGGATGGCGTGTGGTGTGTAAGCGGTCGCCACGCTGCCTTCCTACTAGCGCCGAGTGTTGTGGGTTCAAACCCACATGGGACGACACTTTGTGTGATCCACAAATTGTTGTTCTGAGTCTGGGTGTTCTTTGTGTCCATTTCATGTATGTTTGTTAAAGTCCCCGCGACACAGGATATATTCCTAATGCCTATTTTTTATCCACAAAACGTAAGAGCTATTTTGCATTTTGGTATCATGTCCAGAACGAGCCTGTCTGGGTTCCTTATGTTATCACGCCGAGTAACATCGTTTGCCTGTTTAAATACCTTAGGGGTTTTTTTGATAAATTCCCTACCTCTAAGATACTAAAGGCAGGAAAAAAGGGAGTATTTTTAGTTGTTTTAATAAAGGCGACATGATATCTCTGGAGCAAAATCACATATCGATCTAATGATATTTTTGATCAACAAAACCTTCTGAACCTCTGAGGCTATTACCCCATATTAATAGTCCATACCGAAGAACAGATTCGACATTAACAAAATAAGCCGTGCACGCTGTATTTTAGGTGCTATTTTTGCTAATTTATAAAGAGCATATGAAAACCATCACTTCTTGAATTTGTTCTTTCCAATTGAATTTAGAATTTATTATTAATCCAAGAAATGCCACGTAATCAGCATTCGATAACGGGTTATTTTCTCTTCGTCTAAGCTGTATTCATAATACTCCAGTAATTTAAATATATCATCATCCAGCAATCGTCACTCCCACCTGGCCAGTGGGCGTCCTACACCTACCTACTACCTACAAAGAAAACTCGCATGTAACAAGAAATACACTTAATATCTCTGAGAGACGGATACGCGACCCCAGACTTCAAGCATTTGCTGTCTCTTCTGTCCCCATTCAAAACTTGAATCCCTTAACCTAGTTAACTCACTGTAACAGTCTTCTTTACCTTCCAACTTACCTTCTGCATATGTTCCTGTATGGAAACAATTATTATTGACAAAGAGGAGTTGGCCATTTAGGTAAGCAGATAACCACAAAATAAACAAGCCAAAACCATTTACAGCCGCGACTGATGATGTTAGTACAACAAGCAATCAATACACTAACCAGATACGGCACAGCACTACCCGTACGTCATCCATTATTGAAAATGACAAGTCCTCCTCTCACAGGCTAATTAAAAGCTTTCAATAAGTCAGATTACATATCATCACCATTATCAACACTAATCCTACATGACATCCTAGAAAAAGATTCCTAAGTGCCTTCCACCATTTTAATCGCATAGATTAAGCCCTCCATTAAGTTAGTAGCTATCAATTACAACAGTGTAACTGATAATGTTGGCAGCACAGACTAAGTGATTAAAATTCGACAGTGTTATACAAACCGCCCATCATGTGCGCATGTAACAAAAGAAATTCATTCCCTCATCGATGATATACTCCAAGATGTTAAAAGAAACCCTACAAATCCTTAAGCCAGGAACCCACAAAACCACTCACGTGCACACGGACTCCGACCAGTCGACAGAACAAAAGAATCATTGAAACAAAAATCAGAGAACGAACACGGAAAAACTTGACACACAAGTTAATGTCGAAATACAGAACAGTGATACAAAAATAACCCTAGACTCATAGAAGAAATTACTTATCCCATTTATCCCATGCCGATTAAACCGAATACCATGGCCCATACACCAGAAAGGAGTCTGGTTACTTAGATAGACCGCCGTTTTAATTACTACAGCTCTCCCGATATTTAAATTCCAGCCAACTTTTAAGAAACACAGTTAGCAGCAAATAGGTTTATCACACTCCTTATGCGGTTCCGTCAAGCTTACGGATTTGAGAGAGGTATGTCACATAGTTCTTTAAACCTAAATCTGTTACTCATAACGTACTTCAACATTTACATTAACGATATACTTAATCCGCTACAAGATAGGGCTTCATCGATAAAAACAAACATAACGATTCTTACATCGAGTTAGATAACTAATCGATAATCATTTCTACGATTTTATACAAGTGGTGGTTATTGAATCAATGTTTACGTCATATCTATTCATAATATTTTATGCTTTTCACCTGTCATGTGTGCCTGTTTGTTTAACAAGGCGAATGATCAATATTTAGATGATATTATCGAAAAATTTGTAGTAGATAATTTGAAGAATGATTGTTGTAACCGCGTTGTAAACCATTAAAATCGGTAAACATTACATACATATTTTATTACCTCAATACAAATTAGTGTAACCTAGAAAATGAAATAGGTATAATATTATTTGAATGCACGAGACTAATAAAAGTTTTACTAAAAACTGATAAGAATATGGTTTTACTCACGTATGGATTTCGGAAAAGCCTGATTAATTTTGGACCCAACTCGGATCCTGTTCCAAGGCAAAGGCGTCTTGCCCCGTCGGTGTGAGACGATACAATACACACATAATTCAACCCGTATAACTTTACCACTTCATTTTCACGATTTTTTTTTATTCCGTCAAGAAGTCTGTATTTTCCTTCATAGTAAAAGCACCTTGCACTTTTGCCGCACCGCGTATTTCTAAATAAAGTCAGGAAAATTCAAACTCCAATTGAACGGCTCCAATAACTCCAATGACTGCACGGATGGCGTAGTGGTTTAAGCGGTCGCCACGCTACTTACTACTACGCTGAGTATTGTGGGTTCGATCCCCACACACACTTTGTGTGATCAACAAATTGTCGTCCCGTTCGTCGTTCTGAGTCTGGGTGTTCTTTGTGTCCGTTTCATGTATGTTTGTTAAGTCCCCCGCGACACAGGATATATTCCGAATGCGGGAGTAGTCTTTTTCAAAAAAAAAAGAACCCCACAGCATACACAAAATATTAAATTGCCAAATAACTATACACTAGATTAAAACATTTTGCCTTTAGCGCACCAAGTTCTCTGTCCGCCCCGTACTCAGTACACGAGGAACTGATTTTTAACGATGTTTTATAATCCTTAGTAAATCATTTTTTTCTTTTCATCATCCTAAAAGCTCTTATTTTCACCGAAATGATTATTGATACTTCCATTATTACAACCAAAAGAAATCAATGCTCATGTTAAGCCTAGGATACACTCGGATTTTGATAATGGCTTATCTGCTTTAATAGAGCAATGAGCCATGAAATCGCCTTATATTATAGTATACGACTTCAAACATGGGATAGTTATTAATTTGATTTATTGTTAGAAGTCTAAGAATTATTTTTGCTATACTTGTATAGTTCTAACCCATTTCACTTAATTTAGTCGATTGGCCTGTTGGTCTAGTGGTTAGTGACACTGACTGGTAAACCGGAGATCGTGGTCTCGGTTTCCACCCAAGACAAATAATTGTGTGATGAGCACGATCATTTATTCTGTGTTTGGGTGTCATCATCAACAGCCTTTAATAGTCCACTGCTGGACATACGCCTCTCCTTAGGACGGAGGTTTTGGCCTACTATACTACGCTGGCCAGACGGGTTGGTATAGAGTTTGTGTCAAGTTTTCATTCTCTTTCCAGCGCTGTTGCCCTGCGTAGTCTTAAATACCTTACTTACAAAAAATATTTCTTAGATCGAAAAAGGGGGTTTCGGCCGGTTGATATAGGGTTTGTTTCAAGTTTTCCTTCTCCTTGCAGTGCTGTTTGTCCTGCGTAGTTTGTTCCCTTAGTCGGCTCCTACGACATGGCGACATTTCGTATTCTTAACCCGTCACCACACGTTTGAGTGTAATTTAACTATAAAATGTATATATCTAGAAATATATACATAGGTCAGTTAATTAATAGTTTATCATCAGTCTAGTTACTATTTTTTTTTTTCGTGTGGCAACCCCTTCGGGCCGTCACCCCACCGGGGTTTACGGCTTGGTGGTGTGTCAAAATCGGACCGACAAAAACCACACGGTTTGCGACTCTAATAAAAATAGGAGGGTTCCGGGAACTGTTGTTATTAAAACATCCGGACCCCTCCTATTTGCCACCCGCAAATTGCCACCGTGTGCTGAGCCGAGTCCTGACTGCAATAGCAGTGCTGACAGGTGGGAATCAATTCTCTCCTAGCGACTGAGTACAGGTACTTTGCGAAGCAGCCGTACCCGTAAAGAACCTGCGTCAGTCGGAAGGAAAGAGTCCCGTGCTGCTGCCCTGCCCACTCGAAATGACTGGCTGAAGCGCTTCCATGGCGGCAAAACCAGCACATTGTGCGGCCTCATGCCTCTCGCGTCTTCTTCGCCACTTCTTGGGACGGGGGCCGACTGCCGGACTGCCCGGAACTCAACCGTCTGCCGATATACTTCGGAGCACAAACTTTACCTAGTTTGGGATCACACTAAAGTCTGTGAGAAGTTACTATTATTATAATCCCATGCACAATAGTTGCACAATAAAATTCCGTTAGTTAGAAAATTTAACTGTTAGTGTTAGACTTTAAGAACAATACTGAAAACGTAAATGACTATTTCCGTGTGGTGACCGATTAAGAATACTCACAATGTCACCACACCTATTCATCGCGTGGGTGTCGTAAGAGCCGACTGAGGGAGCAAACTACGCAGGACAACAGCACTGCAAAGAGAAGGAAAACTTGAAACAACCCTATATCAACCGGCCGAAACCCCCTTTTTTAAATAGAGGCCTATGTCTAACAGTGGACTGTTATAGGCTATTGATGATGATGATGATGATGAGACCTTTCGCGAGGCTATCGCTAGCGTAATAATAATAATTAGTCGCAGTGGTTTTGTAATTTAGTCACGGGTGTGATTTAATAACATCTAAATCATTGTCTTTGTCTCAATCATTGATTTATCGCATGTGAATGTGATTTTATTAATTCCCTACTTTCGATACCACTTACTCAATCTCTCTCGCCCTATTCGCTTTCGTCCCCGAAACTTTTTGCCCCGCAGAACCAATCTGTGGAACACGTTATCGTCTGCGGTATTTCCGAACCGATACGACCTTCAAACCTTCAACAAAAAAAAACGCGTACTCCTTCCTAACAGGCCGGCAACGCGTTTGTGACTCCTTGAGTTGCAGACGTTTATGGGCGGCGATGGTCACTTTCCATCAGGTGACCCGCCTGCTCATCTGCCCCCTCTAACATAAAAAAAAACTTTGATCTGTACGTAAACAAGTGTAAATGTTCAGCATGATTGACTTGATTTGACTGCACGGATGGCGTAGTGGTTTAAGCGGTCGCCACGCCGCTTCCTACTACGCCGAGTGTTGTGGGTTCAAACCCCACATGGGACGACACTTTGATCCACAAATTGTTGTTCTGAGTCTGGGTGTTCTTTGTGTCCGTTTCATGTATGTTTGTAAAGTCCCCCGCGACACAGGATTTATTCCTAATGCGGGAGTTGTCTTTTTAATACAGAAAGAAAGAAAGATGAGAATAAAAGGAATATTGAATGTTATCTAATTGTGATAAGATTTATTAACCCTTGAGAAGTTTTATTTACTGTTCGACATGTATTATCAAAATTGATAATTATTTATACTTAGTATATACATTAATATTTTTATTACAATTGTAAAAATATCTATCTTTGTCTTATCAGAAGTATTGTTACAGCCTGATATAAGTTTATAAGTATCTATAATATATTATAAGTATGTTTTATTAACTGAAATCGACGATTTTTCATTCAATTGGATAGTATTATTATCTTTTTAAAGAACTTGGGACAGCAATTCTTAGCTAACACAAAATTGTGTGTCCAAATGTTGTGTGTCCACTCAATTTATTCTATCTAACGTTAAAATTCGAATGTGTGTGTGTTTACTAAATTTAATGCTTTTTACATTAACATTGTGGATTGTTATAAGCTTCTGAAAGGGAACTATAAAACCAGTTATTTACTATCATAGTAAGAAAGTGTTATTCGAGTTTGTGCGAAGTCCAGTGTCACCAAATACATGCAATGCAATTCATGTATTATATATTGTACACGTTTTATTTGACATTATTACTAACACTATTGAGCCAATCAGGACAAATTAAATATGGCGAACCAACTATAACATAATTCGTCTAGTTTAAAATATTTTTTTACAGAAACCAAGGAAACCATCCTCAATATTTCTAACTGTTACAATTAAAAGTATTGTATCCCTCCACTTTAATTAAATTTAGGTAACATATAATAAGTTAAGGCAGCGTTCGGAATACGTGGGAACGTTTCTCCCCTGTATAAATATAAACATGATATACCTAAATACATACATGATGTTTACTATATATGTGAGCCAGGAAAACTTTTGAAAGCAGGTGCGAGGCGATGTACTAGACTCTAGATGACAGTACACCTGTACACTAAGCTACTAAGCACTAGTAAGCAGCTAGGCGTTCGGTATCTGCATTTAATAAACTAAATAAACTTTTATTGAGTAATAGATTATCAGATATGAGTAGGCTGGCCGTACCCACTTGCTTCCTATGCCAATAATTCGTAAAAAAATACAATCTATAACCTCAATAATATGTTATCTGTTCCAATTAAAGAATACATCAATTCTTATCGATTAAAAACTTATTTAATCGATAACAATATTGGTTATTAGTGGAAAAATATATAAATTTCCTGTATCTTATCATTGTGTATCTGTGTATATGTTGTTTCTGGTGTCCGTTAGTACATAGGAGTTGGAACAGGGCTTTTTATCTTTGTTGTATTGCTATAATTTGTTAAATTGAAACTATTTTTATCGATTGTTAGGTATATGATTGTATATGTAGGTATACCTTATATGAGTGACTTATGACTTCTGAGGTTATTTATAAGTTAGGATCATGGACGTATTAAAAAAGTCGGACATTGTCTCACTACCAAAAATCTGTGTCACTCATAGTCAGCCAGCTCGCTGTACGTACTGGCCGATACGCACACTTACACACATTAGTCATCCATTACGTGCGCAAACATCGAGACATCGAGACGCATTACGCGGCGAAAAAAATTAATAATACAATATGCTTTGCGTGGTGAAATGCTGTAAAAACCGTACTGACCGAAAGAGCAGTAATCCAGGAATCATGAATGAAAAATGAATAATGCAATCACTTATTTCCAGAATTTATACATTAAAATCCATCTTCATTGGCTAGAACGAAACAATTCATTATAAGCCAAGTGTTGCCAATTTCCACGTGTGCAAATTACCCGAAATATAGGTAATTCTTGGTTGATTATTAAAATCAATTGATTAAGGTTATTTATTTAATGGTTACTACTAGATATTTTATTTCATATTCTTAATACATACTTTCAGCGGACTAGAACACAGTTTTTAAATTAAATATATAGCGGCAAAAAAATATTTAACGATTCGATTTCACCACATCTCGAAATTAGAGACAATTTCAAGAACCTGTGATTGAGAGAAACAAATTGATTGTCAAAATCTTAATTAACATGCGATGGTCTGGACTAAACCTATGTTATCAATAATGTCTAATCTTTTATTTCCAGTTCCACCTAATTGCTGTAATCCGTGGTGGGGTTTAGGAGGCAGACGGAAGGGTGGCCAAGTTCGGTTCACAGCGGTGCAGACCGGTGCACTGGAACGTCGGTTCAACGCCAGCAAGTATCTCAGCCCTGATGAACGAAGAGCCTTGGCGAGCACACTCAGACTTAGCGATCGCCAGGTTAGTCCTTACTTCAGTAGTCCTGGAGACCTGGGCCTAAATGTCTTCTTAAAAAACTTTGTCCTCAAAAATTTACCCCTTACATGAATAATTAGTAGTTTTATGGTTCCATTTCTCACCTGACTTACAATTTTCTATTCGGTGTTATTTCTTTAAACCTTATCGTTTTTCAGGTCAAAACCTGGTTCCAAAATCGTCGCGCAAAATGGCGTAGAACGGCCCCAGATTGCGCAGACGCAGGCAGCCCGCCAACAGCCGACGACGAATCAGAAGATGAAGTAAATAAATATACTGACGAAGACTGACTCAACCAAAGAACTTGTTAGAACATACTCTTCTGGAGTACTCTAGAAAATAAAGAAAATAAAAAACGGGATCTTGAGTGAACCTGTTTTCGAGAATGGACAACTTTTTCGACTTTTATTTTTTTTTTAAAAAGTTTCAACTGTATATTTTGTTTGACTCGTAGCTTCATAGATTATGTAATAGAAATGATCATTTTGCAAAATGAAAATCCATTATCCGCAGTATTGTCTATATTAATTTGTAATAACTTTCTTCATAGGAATAGCGCATTTTAGCAGAGGTATTCCGTTAGAAACACTAAAGAAAGAAAGAAACATTTATTTGAACAGAATACGGGTGGTACCAGATTTAACAGTGGTGTATTGTTCAAGCTATAATCTGCCTGTATTAGGCATGCAAATATTTACATTGAAACACAAACATTAACTATTAATAAAAAAACATCAAGATATTTCCTAATTATATTAACAACCTTAAAAAATTAACAAAATGTCTAGAAATAATATTACTTATGTATTTCGCATATATATTATTATATTAAACTTTACAAATAATCGGATACATTGGTACTACACTGCACACATCTTTCTTATCGCGATAAATCCGCATGGACTACAATAATTAAAACACAATTTTACATGACATTACGTTTTTTTCAGTGTTAGGCTGAAAAACTCAAACTCAACTCTCTTAATTTCATAAAAAAAAAAAAAGTTTGAAGTCTTCTTTTATGTAGACTCTAAAGTCATAGAACAACACACACGGTATATAGGTGACGCTTTAATTGGCTACGTCATGAAAGAAATCGTAAAACGTCGTAAGCTTCATAACAAACATTGAACTCTATCTGCCTCTATGTTCTTAGCCGGTGTTCAAAATTAATTTAATTTTCCAGGTTTTAAACTTTTCGTGTAGTGACGGATTAAGAATACGGAATGTCACTACCCCAATTCATCCCGTGGGTGTCGTAAGAGCCGACTAAGGGCGCAAAACAACGCAGGATACCAGCACTGCAAAAAGAAGGATAACTTGACACAAACCATATACCAACCCGTCTGGCCAGCGTGGTATAGTAGACCAAAACCTCCTTTCTAAGAAGAGGCATATGTCCAGCAGTGGACTATTAAAGGCTGTTGATGATGATGATGATGATGTCCTATAATTTTCAACAGTAGAATTAAATTGATTAAATAATTTGAAACGACTTTATATACTGTTCAACGACGCTATCGAGCGCTTCACGACTGGACATCTGGACATCTCTGGAGCAATACAAATATGTCTAACTACTGCCGATGCGAAGTCAATCGGCGCTTTACGATTATCCATTTCATATCTAATAACTACAAACATTGAAAACCCCCCCAGTGATACCTAGGCTTTCAGATTAGATCGCAAAAATATTTAGAGATGTAATCCCAACTTGATGTAGTCTGTCGACATGACATCAAAGTTCAGTCATGTAAAGTCACACAAAATTATAATAATAATATTTCAGACATCTAACACAACGCCATCTAGTTTCAAACTAAGCAGAGCTTGTACTATGAAAACTAGATTGACTGATAGAATAGTTAGATACTTTTATTTGTAAATACATAGAAAAAACCCAAACTCCGAAACAAATATTTGCAGTTCATACAAACATTTGGTCCGACCCGGAAATCGACCCCGAGACCTCAGCACAGCAGTCGCATGCGGTCTGCACTATCGAGGCAGTCAAACAGTCATTCTAACTATTAAATATTAGGAGAAAGACACAAATTAGGAGGAAAGAGGACCACACTCACTCGTTTACCCCAGTTACCCCTGCGGTTACCTCACTCACTCGGTTAAATGCAACGAAAAATTTTCCTAAAACCGGATTTCTGAGGCCATGATATTAATCCTGTCGAGCCCTCTCTTACGTGCCGAAGCACCCCTCCTCCACAAATTTTTGATTTTATAATTTGTATTAAACAAACTAATTAAATTAATAATTAAAAGAATATATAGCTGTCTTTTAGTGTACGCACGATATGATACGACCCTAATTACTACAAATCTAGATCGATGACTGCCTAATATTAACAAATATATTTTTTATCTGTCCGATAATACCTTAGAACGTGCAATGCATCCACATCTTTGAGCACTTCAGTTATTAATCCACGTTATCATTATTATTTGATAACTAATCCGTAGATAGTGGCCGAAAAATAGTCATGTGGCTTGCTTATCCATTCTCGATTGACTTATGGCTTTGTTGATGGATGAATGGCTGGGTTTCCTTACAGCTATCTACATAAAGATGTTAAGTTGGCTTTTATCGCTTCAAAAACTCTTTGCACCGATTAAGCTCAAACTTTAACACGACATACAACCCCTATTAAAAGATTGTGTTTATCTAATAAGGGTTAAAGTATGAAATTGCCGTTGTATAGTAATAGATACTTTGAATTGACATAAAACATTCATGGTGTGAGATTTTCGTGTAAAACTTTATTTAATACCTATGAGGTTCTTCTTTTAACTCCCAAACTCCCGAGCGAGTGGTAGGTATTTAGACAACTATGGACCGCGGCTGCAACAAGAAATTCTGACACACGCATATATAATGTATTCATCCCGCTGGTGTCGTAAAAGCCGACTAAGGGAGCAAACTACCCAGGACAACAGC
This sequence comes from Arctia plantaginis, assembly GCA_902825455.1. Lineage (NCBI taxonomy): Eukaryota > Metazoa > Arthropoda > Insecta > Lepidoptera > Erebidae > Arctia > Arctia plantaginis. Next base: position 206,703 of record CADEBD010000333.1, on the reverse strand, counting down.
ACTGCAAACAGAAGGAAAACTTGAAACAAACCCTATACCGACCCGCCTGGCTAGCGTGGTATAGTAGGCAAAGCCCTTGTTATTGCAGCATCGCACTTAGAAAGGAAACAACGTGTGACACTTGGGGCTCTTGCGTTGGAGGTGTCCATGGGTGGCAGCAATCATTTACCACTATGACCTGTGAGGCACGCTTTTTGCGTACTCTTTACGACTACCCGCGACTATGAAATCACACCTCCAGACACTCTCTGATGCTTGTCACTCTACACATTCATTTCCAATCATAACATTACATTCATTAAGAATTATTTCTTATAATAAATAAGTAGATGGTATAACACTATTGCATTGGGCTAAGCCTGTAAAAATAGTTGTTTTTAAAGAAAATAAATAAATAAATTATGTATAAGTGCCGTTGCCGGAGCCAAACCCCTCAGCCCCAGCAGCAGCAGGGGGGGATTGGAGTTACAAGTATCCATAGACCGCGGCAGTCACCATCAGGTGAACCGTCTGCTTATTGCCCTTTGCCATGAAAAAAACGCATAAAATGCCAGTCTGTCTTAAACCTATTATCACTGTAATCCATTAAAGGATTATGTTGATTAAAAAGTTATAACTGTTATTTTGCATTTAACTGTAGATATGGTATGATTTCAATATAGTTTTTAATCGTGTTATCTTCAAATCATTTACCTTAACTTGACTTTAACTTTGATTATTTGTCTGCATAGCGTTCTTCATATTTTTGTTATAATTTTAAGGAGCCAGCAAATAGCACCTTACGCATTTATTTTTAATGTAATTAAAAAAAGAGTTTCTAAATGTGACTGTTTTTGTGTATGTTACACTATATGCTTGCCATTTGTAAAACTTTCAAGTTTCTGCCCCGGTTCGAAAAAATCGTAAATCCGGGGCTGGAAAATACAAACCTCTAGGGTTAGAAAATTAAGGAATAGAGAATACATTTTATTATGATTTTGGGCGCATGATGAAGTCAGTGACACTTCTTTTTTTTAAACTAATTCTAATATTAATATTTAATATTACCCATCATCAAATTGTATTCTTTAACAGACATCCCTTAACTTTTTCACTATACTCATTATTCAAAATTTTAAAAATATTTTTTTATTACTTAAAGATACTGATACTGAAATAAAGCTGAGCGTAGTATATCCGTGATAGAAGTGAATGGTAAAATACGCATCTCTCTTGCAAATTTTCTCCCTCTTATGCAACTTATCTAAAGAAACGTGACGTATCCCTTAAATTTCCCAGCGAGTTCTTGTACAATATAGGAGACCTTAGAGATTTGGCTTTCACTATTTATTGCATTAATAAAAACGACCAATTTAACCCCAATGGAATTATTCACCAAGTGAAATATCAATTGTTAGGCATAAATCGCTATTTGATAACTTACATTCCTTGTCATAATAAATACACATTATTTTATAAAATATTTTATTATTAAAACAAATAGTTCGAGCAAAAACTTTCAAAACAAACACTTAACGCTATACATTGGACTTGAAACGTGTCCTTTATATACATCTTACACTTATACACGTGTTCGGTTTAGGCCATAAGTAAAAAAATATACATTTGACAGGCTGGTTGGCCAGATACACTGTCAACTGAACATTGTTTTCCAATTTAAAAACTGAACCCATTTCCCGCCAATTTTTTTCTAATTATGTCAAAATTCTATGAATATTTAAAATTAGAACACCGCACAAACCCGTGCTTCTAAAGCATGGGTGATTTTTTAAACACATTCATGAACATACTTTAAAATATAATCTAACGGACGAAATTAATAATAAATAAATTCTAAGACATAGAAATTAACGAGTACATGTTTGTAATCATGTTTCAGTTTCATCTTTAATATCAGATTTCATTGCTTATTAATTCCCAACGTTCTTCGTTACACATAAAGAAAAATCTTTGTCATGATTATATAAATAAACTTGAGACAAGTTAAAACTTAATACAACCATTTAAAATTCAACTATTCAGTCAAATTTGTTCATGACACTTGAAACCCTTTCGCCATTTTCAAAATAAGAATTATTTACGTTACGTTACCTGCAGAGTACATTTTTAAAACTGGAAAATTGTTGTTAGGATTTTTTTTTAAATCTAACAGTGTTACATCATCATATCTGTATGTAAGAGATAAGTAAGATATTTATTTACACATATATAACAGCAAAAGTGATTTAAGAAATATATTAAGCCAGGAACAGATATAATTTTAACCAGTTTTTTTTGTTCTCCCATCTTTTCGCCCGAGACGTGGCACCGGGACGTACGTTCTTTCCGCAGCTTGCATATAGATGTCGCTAGTTGTATCATGACAATTTACTCTTAGGAATAATAGATGGCGCTATAACTGTTTTAATTCCAGTTAAAATTACTTTGTCCCCGAGAATTAAAAACTCTGAATTTATTACATACTTTATACATGTATCTAAAATATACATTGAACTACTTTTTATAACAAGTACTTAGTAAAGGTTGGTGGAAATTGTTTGTGATCCATTGCATTTTACTCTATATCTTTACTAAAATTCTGTTTGTCAAAACGGCAATGGACAACAAACACATGTACTATTAATTGTCAAGTTAAAAAATATATTATTTACATTTTTGTTTCGGGTTATAGCATGCTGTCTTTTAATATTATAACCAATTTATTATTATAAAATGTACATGGTTTATACGAAAATATGATTTTGCATACTTACAAAGTTTGCTTAATATAATTATATCTCTGTAACTTTCCTGGTTATTACATTCTAAATATATTTATAAGAGAAAAGGCTGCCTTAGAAGGAAATTAAATTATGGTAGTGTATGAAATTTCCAAATTCTTCATAGAAAATAACATGAAAGAGTGTTTTTTTTTTTATGTTAGAACTTTCTTCAAGATTTATGGCTTTATTCACGTGCGTATCTCGGAGTCCTTGAATAGTTTCAGACCCGATTGGGCTATTTATTGACAGTGACAATAGAAAAGAATGACGTCAACAAACCGTTATTTTATACATTTCCAAAGGATTGTTTGGAAAAAAAGTAAGATTGAGCTAGTGTGGAAGTTAATTAAATTGTAATTAAGTTGTTTAATGTTTTTATAAAGTACCTACAACAGTTCATGAATAAATAACATTTTTGTATTTCATATACTTGTTTTTAAATCCATTTATAGTTATAATGATTAATGGAAACGTGTAACAAAAATATTTTAATTATTAATAATTATTTACAACTGTCTCAACTCTTGGGGCTTTAATTTATAGTTGAAAATAAATTACTAAGCAGTCATTGCAGACAAGTATAAATACCAGAATATATTTTAATGCACAAAAGTGAAGTTACGCCGTGACGTCACAAGTCATGTAGTGAGTTAAATCGAAAGCTTAGATACACTCTTTCCGAAACTTTAGTGAAGTTCGGTCCCAAAAAAATGAAATCGCTGATTCACTCACAATCAAATAAACCAATAATAAATATTTTTGCATTGGCAGCACTAGGACTCAGTGGAATAAGCCTATTGTTAAGCTTCGGATAAATAGATTGTCTATAGAAGTACAGGCAAGGAACTCCAACTCTTTGCCCAAATTGAGGATGGAACATTTGGTCTTACTCTATTTCTTATTATTTAATTGGTATTTAATTAATAAAAAATAGTGATTAAGAGCAGTGTGGTTGAGGTTTGAAATCTATGCAATAAACCCTCTACCAGGGAACCGTACTGAAGATCGCTCAGTCGCTAATTTATCACATTCGTAATTTCTACAGACCGTACTATTTTGAAGTTTTTATAAATAGAACAGATATTGAACTGAATGTCAACTACAAACCTATTTTCATATAAGTCGTGTACAAGTCACATTGATATTGGCAGTGCGTGCAGTAAGTGAGACGTGGTGTTGGGTGGAGCGGCGCCTAGTCGGCTTTCCTCAGCGCGCCCCTCGCGCGCCACGCCTTCAGCAGGTTGTAGGAGAAGTAGAGCTGGAAGAAGTGGATCTGGGACGCCAGGAGCACGAACGCGTACCACAGCAGGCCGTACGGATAACCCTGCAAGTTTTACAAATAAAAACACTTTAGACTAAAGGGCCCTTGCACTAGACATAGATGCATTTTTTTTTTCATTCACTTTTTCCCTTGTGAATAACAATATCTTGACAGAACTGAGCCTGTGAACTGAGTCATGGAATGGGCAAACGAGCAGACGGGTCACCTGATGAAAAGCGACTTCCGCCGCTCATGAACGCCTGCAACTCAGGAGTCACAAGCGCGTTGCCAGCCTTTGAGGAAGGAGTACGCTCTTTTCTTGAAGGTCGTATCGGTCCGGAAATAACGCAGCCGATAACTTGTTGCACAGATTGGTAGTGCGAGGCAAAAAGTGTCTTGAAAAGCGCACAGTGATGGAGCGCCAATTATCCAAGCACGCAAGGTACGCATTATACAATACCATAGTCAAAGAAAACTGGACTTAGGCAATTCTTTAACATTTGCATTTCACCGAATGAGGATGATTACTAGTTGTAGTAGTAGTTGCCATATGAACATCTGTGGTAATTGTTACGGTTAGTCGGGAGCTCTAAAACATCCGACAACCGTCTTTCTACAGAACTTCTATGCCACATAGTAAGTACCTTAGATTGTGAAGATCTAATGGCAGTAGCTCCACGTAAAAAATCCAAGTTCATTGGTATCATAGTAAATTAAAAGCTTGACCTGAGCTATGCCATATTTTTTCTAAATATCATGAACTATACCAACCTGCCACAACTCAATCTCCACTTCGGAGCTGTCATCCTCATCAACATCACTAGAGAGGTACCGCCACACATCACCACAATAATACAGTACGCAGTACAGCAGTGGTCCGTAGCCCAGGGCTGTCACTCCGTACATGTACCGCCTCAGTTGTTTGATATTGTTCCGTTTGATTGCTGATAGGCCCAAGAAGGAGAGTAGTAAAGATAAACACCAAATGTATTCCCACCAAAGAGGCTGGAAATATTAAAAAGAAAAATATGACATTTAAATTACAAAATCTGACTGCACTTGTCAGTACTTTTACCGTTTGATCTATTGATATCATAAAACACTATTTTTTTATCTTGTTTCAAAGCTTAAAGCGTTTTTGTAGGTCTTATGGGCAACTTTATCTAGCTTAGGTTAATTCGCCCACAAAACCTACAAAAATGCTTAAAGCTTTCCGCAGGGACAATAATTACCTGTGGTATCTGCAACTCTTCAATCTCAAGTATAAAAATGTCAAGTTTGTCTAGGATGTCAGCGGAGAGTTTGGCCAACATCGCCAAGAACATCATGTGATGGAAAAACACGCAGTACTTCAACCGGGACTTGTTTAGAGCACTGGAACCAAATAGATTTATCAAAGTCCTTGTTCTTTTACATTTAAAAAAAGACCTGCTTAAATGGTCACTATATGTCTTCATCAACTAATAATCCAATTTAATAAAAATATTAATGAAAAAAGCTGTAATAAACATTACAAATATCTTAACACAAGTTGTGTTTAATTACTGAGCATGGGTTTATTAAGTCACTAATGTATTAAAAGAAACATATGTGGTTCAGTATTCCAATTTTTTAAATGATTCATTGAGGAAGCAAGGGCTATAAAACTTTATGATGTTTGTAATCTGTGCCAATGCCAAGTACAAATTAAAAAAAAGTAAGCATATATAGTATGTACATATAGTTTTACATTAACTACAATGTTTCTACTTCAATGTTAAAATTTTGGAATCCAAAGTTTTGATGGTAAATCTGGTGATATCTATAGTTTTTAAACATTTGAGAAATATAGAGAAGATTAGAGAGAGATTTTAGATTATAGGTGTTTACAAAAGTGAATAACCACAACAGTCATTTGATTTTTCATATTATACACTAAACATATGCTCCCTACAAGAGATTTCTTTTGAATCATAGAATAATAACATTATTACAATTATTCTTTGTGGTCAGAATATTTACTTAAAGTTCGCCATTATAAGATCATTTTAAATGATGTGTCGTCTAATATCATCAGTGTGAACACTTTTTTAAATAATTGGCGCGAAACATAATTCGCTATCGACTGCTTTTGTCTAAAAATAATTTGACGGAACTTGGTCGAAAGAAATATAACAACTGCACATCAAATACACATTCGACACTTGATTAAAATCATAGGTACGGCCTTAAATATTTGTGAATAAGCCAAATTACGTACCTGATCTGATATTGTGCAGCTATTTTCTCTCTATGCTCGAAATCGGCACCGTTGGTACCAGTCACCATAACACCACCACGAGAAGCCATTTTTCTAACTAAATTATATTATAAACAAATAAAATAAATTCTTATTATCGTTCTCAAATCACTCAAATGACATCATTCAGATAATCCTGGCAAAGATTTTTCTTTTCGATCAATTCATTTTTCCCATCTGCCAAACGAGAGCCAACGAAATGCCAAAAATGCCAACGTTTCAAGGTTTCGTCACGTTCCTTATAACGCAATCGTTTACAAATAAAATACATTTTGTATTCTCTAAATTTTATATTATTTATATAAGTTTAAATTCAATTTTGTCCTTGTTTTCTTTGAAAATACGCATTCGTAAATAATATACAAAAATGAAGTAAGTTCCTAAATTTCCGTGGCAAACGCAAATGTTATTGCAACGAAACGTGAACTTGACATTAGTAGCGTTTCGTTCGGATATCAACATAATATAACAAACGAACCTTTTTGGCAATCAGCGTACAAGCAATATCGTTCATTATTTTAGATCAGGGGTTCCTAAACTATTTTGCGCAAGAGACCCCTTTTCTAAAATGAATTGATACCTCAGACCATGGCCAAATTACTTCAAAAATGTAACTGTTAAATGTAATGTTATAGAGGGATTTATCTGGTATACCCCTCGCACCCACTTCCACGGCTTACAACGCAACGAAATAACCATTTTTCGTTATTTCGTTAGTTAAGTCAAAGTACTTGCTTCTTTCTAAAGCGTGGTCTTTTGGGATATTTGTTTCCCTCGGCACCGTGAGTTATATTAGTGCTACACGCTTAATTGACATTGCATAAAGAAATATGTCTGAAATAGACGCCGAGGCATAGATATCCTCCGGTATTCTGTAATGATTTTTTACGTGTCCACTAATAATGTCCAGCCACTGGCGGTATTTATAATTGACTACGACTTTCTGCATTTCTGGAGGAGTTCTTAAGTGGTTCTGTTTTATGTCGTATACCAGAAGCGGCCAGTTGAGACTTGATGTTAAAATAGTTGTTGTAAATCCAAACTTTTTTTAAGTTACTTATTGGCTGTCGGTCTACCTTGTCAATGTCTTTTACGAAGTCATCGACTATTGTGTTCATAGATGGAGTACGACCTTCGCAGCCTTTCTTTCTTATAAGGAATTTAAAGGACACTTGTTCTGATGTTGTTAGATATTATTATCATTCAAGCTTCAACGAATTTCAAAATGAAAATGAATGAATGTTATATAGTAAAATATCAGGAGCATATTTGGACTGGAACTTGATCATAATTTTGTTCGTGTTATATCACGTATATGCTTCAAATACAGAGCTAGTCAAAACGTGCCTGAAAGACTTGTACACTCGAACTCAACTTGTGCACGCTTATTGACTTGTCCAGTTTTTCATCTTGTACGACACTCTGCACACTTTTTGCCTTGTTGAGTTGTACAATTGTTGTTGAGAGTACAATGATACTTCCTACTATAATATTAGTCATTTTTATAACAACTTATACAATATCTTGAAAGTTTCAATTAAGAACTTGTGTTAATTAATAGAGTTCGATTTTTAGACCTCGTTGACCACCAAAATCAGTTTTCGTTTATGACGACCCCTGGGAACCCGATTTCAACCTCCAGGGGTCAATATCGACCACTTTAGGAATGAATGCTTTGCTGCTTACCCGATGTTTTTATTGAATTGTACGGATATGATATTGTAACTTCCCTCATTCTTCCCTAATTTGACACGAGGACTCAAAGATTGGCAACGTACTTGAGTTGCTCACAGAAAACCGGAATTAAGCAATTCCTTTCAAAGCTTTTTATCGAGTGAGTTAAGTTGCAGGCGCCCCAGTCCCCCTTTTTTTTTTTTTTTTTTTAACGTGTGGAAATCCCCTCGGACCGTCACCCCTCCAGGGTTTGCGGCGGGGTGGTGTGTCGGACTCGGACCGACTAAAACCACACGGTGTGCCACTCTGCGCCTGTAACAGGAGGGATCCGGGAACAGCTGTTGTTAAGACATCCGGACCCCTCCTAGCGCCAGCCCGCTCCTGGTGCGGGCTCCGTCTCAATATTTTTTCCTCTCTTTAGGCGACGTCCGGCACACGCGGACGCCGCCCCCTCGCGGCTGGCCAACTAATGCGGGTGGAGGGGAAACCCACCCCGTCCACCCGCGGCCACACTCAGGGCGGCATGAGGCTGTGATAGGCGGGCCTCCGCCGCCCGGTTCGCCAGCGGCGGATCGGGTCCGAGTGGAGGTCGTCCTCCCGGGCCCTCTCCGCTGCCTCCTTCCGCGAGATTACTACCTCGCAGAAGGTTGCGACCGCGGTAAAACAACTGTCGCTACCGGCCATGGAGCGTACTACGGCCGGTAGCGAGAGATCCACTCCGATGACTGCAGTGAGGGCCCGGCGCTGCGCCGCCCAAGCGGGGCAGACCGCCAGCGTGTGCTGGGCCGAGTCCTCACTGCAGTCGCAATGGTGGCAGGCGGGACTCAGTTCCCTCCTAGCGACCGTGTGCAGGTACTTTCCGAAGCAACCGTGCCCGGAAAGCACCTGCGTCAGCCGGAAGGAAAGGGTCCCGTGCTGCCGCCCTGCCCACTCGGCGATGACCGGCTGGAGAGCCTCCACGGCGGCGAAGCCAGCGCGTGGAGTCTCCAGCCGGAACGACCAACGAGCCATCGTGGCTCGGCGAGCGGCTTCGCGCCACTCGCGCACATCCTCGGGCGGAGGGCGAAATCCGCTCTCCGCCCGGGAGTCAGCCACTCGCCGATAAACTTCGGCGAGCACTTCCGCCTCCAAATCCCACGGGGGAGTTCCGGCCAACGCGCATGCCACCTCCGTAGAAACGGTGCGGTAACCGCGTATGGCTCTGACCGCCATTACCCTCTGAGGGCGCCAGAGGCGTACCCTATTCTGGGCGGTCAGAGCCGCCGCCCACACCGGTGCACCGTACAGTGCCATTGACCGGACAACCCCCGTGTACAGCCGTCTTGTCGCGACGCTGGGTCCACCCATATTGGGCAAGAGTCGCCCTAGGGCAGACGCAGCGCCGACCAGCTTTGGAGCAAGCTGTCGGAAGTGCTCGTCGAAGAGCCACCTCCCGTCGAGGATCAGGCCCAGATATTTCATCTGGGCCCGAACCGGTACGAGGACCGAGTTGACCACGATTGAGGCGCCAGGGGGTGGACCACGACGGGGCCCATGCAATAACAGGGCCTCCGTCTTATCTAGGGCCACCCGTAAGCCCAGCGCCTCAATGCGCCCGACCACCAGGGAGACTCCCCCTGTGGCCAGGCGCGCCGCCTCTTGGAAGTTTGCCCCCCGGGCTGTCACCAGGGTATCGTCTGCGTAACAGATTACACCCAGCCCGGGGGGGAAATCGGCGCGAAGGGCCCAGTCGTACCCTATGTTCCACAAGAGGGGTCCAAGAACAGACCCCTGTGGAACACCGCACGACATGGGCCGACTCTTCAAATTACCTTCTCGGTCCTCGTACACGACGGTACGCTCCTCTAAATAGTCTGCCACCAGCCGCCTCAGGTACTTTGGCACCCCATGATAGTGGAGTGCTTCCCTGATGCAGCTGAATGGCAGACTATTGAATGCGTTGGCGATGTCTAATGACACCGCCAACAGCACGCCGCCACAGCTCACGGCCTCTTCGGCCCCAGTCCCCCTACCCTCACCCCATTCTGCAGTGAGGGCACTCAAAGGGCGGTAATGCAGTTGTCTCTTTAGCTGTATGCGACAATCGATAGTTGTAGTCACTTACTATCCGGTGACCCACTTGCTGATCAACTTCCTATAAGTATAATAAAAAAATGGTCATAGGTCATAGGGACGATCCTATCAACCGGACACTTTGGGGATTTGCTGCAAAAAAAGATATGAAGACAATGTTAAAAGGGTGATATCACTCATACGGATGAATTGGGGAATGTAAGCAATAGCTTGAACAGGATAGCCTGACTACTGGAAGTGGCTAATTCACTGTTCTGTGTTCTTACCGAATTTATTTGATTTGTTATGCAGGAGTTTTATTCTATTGAGGTGACATTTGATGCGAAATTCTTCGGAGGCGTTCTGAGACTATTAACGACTACGGGACAACACTTTGTGTGATCCACAAATTGTCGTTCAGCGTCTGGGTGTTCTTTTTGTCCGTTTTATGTGTGTTTGTAATATCCCCCGCGACACAAGATATATTTCTAAAGCTATAGTGTCTTTAAAAGAAGAAAAAACAGTGGCACGCCGGGAGTGGCGACAGAAGTAAAAGCTTGTATTTTTTTTTATTTAATCAGGAAAAAAATTGTTTTCTCGATTCGAAAAGTTCCGACATAAATATATATTTATGTTGTACGTATATACACAATATATGTTTATATTATATATATAGTTTTATCAATGTATTGTATTATTGTACCCAAACTCAACTCTCGTGTAAAGGGGGCCAATATATGTAGATACTTATATACAGAGGTGTCGGTAACAATAACAGTGTCGCGAGTTCATTGGTTTTTTCCCATCTCAAAAATTACAATGGTTTTTGTTGTTAAAAAAATCCCAACGCGTCTAATGAAGTTTTCACTTCAAAAATTATATAAGTATATGTATTTCGGGGATGCCAGGAAGGTATCCACTACTAAGGCACTAACTAAGGCACTAACTAAGGCAATACTACTAGGCATTGTTTGTTTGTCATTGTCGTGTTTCTGAGGATTTTACCATACAGTCGATCAGAAAGAATCAATTTCCGCGTAATTACGATTTCTCAACAAACCTTTATGTACCTTTATGGAAATGTTTGCTTATTCTTGGTTATATGGTAGCTATGTGGTCAAATTACCGCAGTACCTACTAACAGCCAGTCAAAGGAAAGGATAACTCGAACCCAAAATATCTTTATTTCATGAAAATTTTAAAATTGTTTGATATCGTCTTTTATGTAGACGCTAAAGTTTTAGATCAACACACACACACAATAGCAACAATCTCTGTTTTGACAAATACTTAGCAAAATAAATTAAAAAAATATATACTAATACAAAATCTTCGAGTGTCCGTTCTGTAATAAAATGCCCAAGCATATATATATATATTGTATTTCTACCTAAATGAAGATCCATTCTATGACAACTTAATAAGAGTATGAGCTGAGAGAGCCCTGGTATACCCATAACACAAGTCGATCTTACCATGGGTACCAGAGGATGCACTTTGCACACCAGAGCATTGACACTACCATAATGTTTTTCTATTTGTACACATTTTTATGTCCATATAAGAGTGTTATTTGCACAACCTTTATTTGAAATAAAATTTATTATTATTATTCCCGTTAAATATACTGTCTCGGTGGTGCAGTGGTACCGTATGCGACTGCTGCGCTGAGATCTAGGGTTCGACCGGGTCGGAAGAAATGTTTGTATAATCTGCAAATATTTGTTTCGGAGTTTGGGTGTTTTTCTATGTATAATATGTATATATTTACAAAAAAGTACATAAGTATTCCATCAGTCAATCTAGCTTTCATAGTACAAGGTCTGCTTAGTTTGAATGCATAATATTTGCATGCATGCATGTCCGAAAATTTTGAAATTGTTTGATATCGTCTTTTATGTAGACGCTATATACAAAATCTTCGAGTGTCCGTTCTGTAAATCATTGGGAGAGGCCTATGTCCAGCAGTGGACAAGCATAGACTGAGGTTATGATGATGATGATGTCCGAAATATTATATTATTATATTCATACGCGTTTAACAAATTATGTTGTTGAATCACTTGAGAACGAAATCGGATCATGGATTATTATCTTTAAAAAAGAAGTAACTGATCGACAATCCACGAAACATGGGGCATTATTTAATCACAGGGAATTAGCATTGTCACTTAACATGGCAATGGGAACTTAAACAGTAGGCAACAATGCGGAGGCATTTTTAAGACATGCACGCATGCAAATAGTTAATTGAATAACAGTTATATTTTTGCAAAATAAGAAACAAAAGGATTGATTTATCATTAACTGCAAAACCAGTTCATTATTAATTAATCAAAAAAAATGATTAGCCATGAAATTGATTAATTATACATTACACGTGTTTGCAATAGAATTTGCCGCATCTTAATCACTTTGCTAGCCATTGAAAATCTTAGTTTACTTTTATGGACAGGGTAACCATTCTTTTTGATTTACATAGATAAAATTAGAAAGATTTGCAGTATAGTTTCGTTTGTTATGTCTAAAACACGGTACAAACTGACAATCAAAACAATGAAATAAGTGTGCGAAAACTGTATGCAAATAGTGAAAAACAGAAATGGAGAGACTTAGTTGCGCTGTACAGTGTACCGCACGTGAAAATGCTCCCCATTTTATACTATGTTTTAACAAGGAAAAATCATGTGTAGGTAAGCTTTTAATTTATGATATGATTTAGTTAACATTTAGACGTCAGTATTGGATTCGATACTGGGTACAACGTGAGAGTGCAAGTGTGACTCGAATCGTTCACCAAGGTCTCCATAAAAACTTGCATTATCTAGTATGATTATTGATTGACATTCGATTCTCCACAATTATTGGCAGTTTCCGTAAGAGCCCTTTCCAACCGCAACATACATATACGTTTGTAAAAACATTTTTTTTTCTATTTATCAAGACTAGAAATCGACAACTTTTACATTTTTTATTTCTGCTACGAGGCTGCTTTTAAGGATTTTTTTTAAGAACTCTGGTTTAATAGGGAATAATAGGTAGACTACAAGGTTTAATTAGGTACTTGCCTATTCAAATTACGCTTATTCAAATTTGTGTGTAATAAGCTGAAATTTAATTATTTAATATAGTTTTTTGCACCAGCCTTCTACAACGTACTACAATTAATATTGTTAGTATTCAATACTAATCATAAATGTAGTATGTATGTGTGTGTAAATCACATCATCATCAACAGCCTTTAATAGTCCACTGCTGGACGTAAGCCTCTCCTTAGAAAGGAGGTTTTGGCCTACTATACCACGCTGGCCAGACGGGTTGGTATAGGGTTTGTGTCTAGTTTTCCTTCTTTTTGCAGTGCTGGTGTCCTGCGTTGTTTTGCGCCCTTAGTCGGCTCTTACGACACCCACGGTATGAATTGGGGCAGTGACATTCCGTATTCTTAATCCGTCACTACACGGACATGTGTGTGTGTAAATACTCCTCTATAATATGTCTAACTTCTATTCATATTGACGAGCCTGTTAATAGTGGTTAGTGATCCTGACTGCTAAGCCGGAGGACGTGGGTTCGATTCCCACTCAGGACAAATATTGGGTGATTAGCACGATCATTTGTTCTGCATCTGGGTGTAATTTATCTATAATATGTATGTAAATGGAAATATAAAAGTAAATTTATCAGCAGGCTGGTTACCTTAGTACAGACTCTGTCTAGTTTGGGACTGCTGTGTTTGAGAAGTTATTATTAATATTATAAAACATGATTTAGCTAAAATTAAAAACACAAAACATCTAATATTCTTCTATAAAATTATTCTTAGTAAATTTGAACTGCGGGTTCCAATGCTCTATCCACGTCCAACAATCACTTTTTTTGCCCTCATCTATGAAGAACTATCTCAGAATCAAATTTTCCAATTCTTTGTCTATTGAGACTTCCTAATCAAATGGTTCGCTGGACATATTAACTAACTCTTTGTCTGTGTTGAAAAAAGGAGATTAAATATTTAAGTCTGTTTATCAGCAGTCTGGTTACCATTTTTTGTTACGTGTGGAAACCCATTCGGGCCGTCACCCCACCAGGATTTACGGCGGGGTGGTGTGTCGGAATCGGATCGACTAAAACCACTCTGCCACGGTGTGCCACTCTGCGCCTGTAATAGGAGGGATCCTGTTATTAAGACACCCGGGCCCAGCAGTCTGGTTACCATAGTACAGGCTCTGCCTAGTTTGGGATCAGACGGCCGTACGTGTGATGTTTGGAAATTTTATTGTAACCAAACCATAAATAAATAAACCAACGCCTTCTCATAACATTAACACAGTAACTGTGTCCATTCTGCTACGTAGCTCTTACGCAGTTGTAGACTTGGAAAACAAATTTCTAAAATGTGAAAAAAATATTTAAATAAAATCATGTCAGAAAACATGGCGAACCTATCAGCTGACGTCATTGACGTAGAAAAATTACACATGTACGCGCGGCAAATTGAAACAAGTTCATACTTCGATAACAATTTTAATTGTTCGACGGGCTTTGTTTTATAAACACAGCTCATTATTGTAAGAATCATAATAGCTATTTTGGTTACGAACCAATCAGGGGCTCGCTGCAACTGTTATAAATTAGACTGAACACCTCTTGAGGTTTTATTGTCGATAAGTTAGACACTTGTGAATATGAAGGTACTCGTGGCAGTCGCTCTTTTCGCCTTCGTGGCTGTACAGGTAGGAATTATTTATTTTAATATAAAAGTGAACGTGTTAAATAAAATAAAAAAAAAATTATTTGGATAAGTACTTTTCGGACGTTCGGTTACATGCGTCAAAAACCTGACTTAATTTTAAATACATTAAAAAAATATTGTGTTTTGGAAATGGGGATCAAAAAATTGGAGTTTTTAGCTTACGAAAATATCGAGAATAGCAGTGTGTAACTAGTGAATTATATTATAGAATAAGTTGGCGACTTTATTCATTTTATTTGGATTTATATCGTTGTAAAACTTGACGGTAATTAATGTCTGCAAATATTCTGAGAAAATAACTTATGGCACTAAGCAGGAACCGTTTTAGTAAAATCTGGTGGTAGTGATTTTTTAATATTTTTTTTAGCAACGCGAAAAACTTAAAATAATGTAAAATAACTAGAACATCTGGTAGCCTTGTATTAATTAATAATTTATAATACAAGACGGTACGGTACGGTAAGTATGGAACACGTATAGAAACTACAGAAGATACCTATAATTTCTAATTTTAAAATTCTAAACCCCTAAACAACATTTATTAAAAAAATTGGACGTTAATGGAAAATTCCTATGTTAACCTTTCTTTTAGGGCGAAAATTTTCGATAACGTCATTGTAAAATAGTCTAAGAAAACGAGGTTTTTAGAATTGTTAATATTATTGCTATAAATATAAATAATTAGTAATTTAAAAACCAATAACTATTAAATACTTAGTATATTTTATAGTACGCACTACGCAGTGTAAATTAAGATTAGGGTTCATTACTGGCCTTAGTAACAGGGCCCGTTACTTGGCTCCATTATGCATATTATTCATTTAATGGAAATGACAAAATACATTTCTATAACAAAATCTCAAACAGTTTTTCCGGACCCGATCCGTCATCGCAGTTATTCCTTAAAGGCCTGGAGTAGCAGGAGTTTATGGACGGCGGTAGTCGCTTTCTATCAGGTGACCTGTCAGCTCGATTGCCTCCTGTATCATTGAAAAATATAAATTTAAAAAATGCAGGCTTCTTTTTAAAGAAAACGATAAATCTATAATTTGATTTTATAAAAATTCTAGTTGTTTTTTTTTCTGTGTGTGCTGTGGGCAGTGGAATAAATTTATGTTACTTTTTTCTAGTTAAGCCATGCCGCTCCCGCTCCTGAGGAGGAGAAGAAAGCGGAGCCGGCAGCCGTCAAGGAAGCCGAACCAGCTGCTGCTGCACCAGCAGCTCCTGTCGCAGAAGTCAGTTCCTATAAAAATATTAACTTTTTATTCTTGACTAGTTTTGCGACATTCACGCAAAACTAGTTTGATTTTTTTTATGTGTAGAAATTATCACTAAACTACCCAGGGTAACAGCCAGTCGTTCACGAACAGACTAAAATCATACAGAGTACCGTCACCATGGAATGGAAGTTTATGTGATAGCTTTACAGGGTTCCTTTTAGACATATGTCTAATTTACATGGAAATCAAGATGGAGCTGATGAGAAGATGGAGAT
This sequence comes from Arctia plantaginis, assembly GCA_902825455.1. Lineage (NCBI taxonomy): Eukaryota > Metazoa > Arthropoda > Insecta > Lepidoptera > Erebidae > Arctia > Arctia plantaginis. Next base: position 190,431 of record CADEBD010000333.1, on the reverse strand, counting down.
TATTACTGATGAGTGACATAAAAGTTCACCTGTATTTTATAATCTTTAATGAACTGTCATCAACACCCTTTAACAATCCACTCCTGGACACAGGCCTCTCCTTAGAAAGGAGGTTTTGGCCTACTGTACTGTATTCTATATTAATTAATTTTCATCCTTAGGGGTGGAATTTTTCTTCACATTTGAATGGGTTCAATCAGGAACTACAGTTTCAAACAAAAAAAAGGCCAAATTGAGGAAACCGTTGAATGCGGGCAGCACAGGACCGGTTGTTGTGGTGAAGTTTGGGAAGATCTATGTCCAGCAGTGTACGTCTTTCGGCTGTAATGATGATGATGATGAGATGCTTCTCTTTTTTTGAAGTCGGTTTAAATGCTTTGTGATCAACCACAACCATTCCTCATCTGCTGTGATAAATTATTATGAAACAAGTGCCCCTGTCGTCGCAACTTTCACATATTTTGTGTCTTATTGCAGGTAAAATCAGCGGTTCCTGCTGCTGATGCAGCGGCGCCGGCAGCAGCAGCGGTTACGGTGGAAAGCACCAAACCAGCCGAAGAGAAGAAAGCTTAGTTTATACTATAGTACTTAAAGCGAGCACGGAGGCGACTAAATTTTAACAAACTCAAGTCTGTCTGGCGCTATAATGTATGATGTTTATAAAAAAAAATCGTCGGAATAAAGCGTATTTATTATTCCAAACGAACAAAAATTGTGTTTTTTTTAAATATTTAAGCAATGTATAAAGCCAAGGAATCCTTCCCAAAAGCCAGATTTAGAGTTGGCTATGGGTTACCAGATAAAAAAAAACCAAACATGTTTAGTCAATGACCAAGTCATAGTAGCTGTCCAACGGACAGACGGACATACGTGAACATGACCGTCCTCTTCGAGGTACCTACTGCAATCTCAGTCCTGTTTCCCCATCAGAGTCTTAATGAGAGAGCTAGGTTCAGGAATACTGAACCTAGCTCTCTCACTCCGTCCGTTCCCTTACTTGAATTTAGCATCTTCCTTCACATTCAAAACAATTACATTCCCAAATACGATTGTCGTCATGCAGACAACCTTCCATGAAAAAAAATCCTGAAAATCATTTTTGCAACCTTACATTTTGCGAAGAGCCTGTATAAAGTTGACAAAAGGACAAGAAATAATATGATGATTAACTAAATTCAACACTCCATTGATTTAACACATTGTACATTATACTATACTAGCTGACCCGCACAACTTCGTCTGCGTCTCTCAATAGTAACAAATTTTCTCCGTTTTCAAAACATTCTTCATTGGTGCTCCGCTCCTATTGGTCTTAGCGTGATGATATATAGCCTATAGCCTTCCTCGATAAATGGGCTATCTAACACTGAAAGAATTCAAATCGGACCAGTAGTTCCAGAGATTAGCGCGTTCAAACAAACAAACAAACTCTTCAGCTTTATAATATTAGTATAGATGAGTGCAATGAATTAGTATTGTTCATTAACACGCTTTGTTTAAAAAGAAGAGTTAAGTCAGCAAAAGCTGGTTAAGCAACAGGACATTTGCGGTTATAATATATTTACACTATTGAATGCTACACTGCTAGTGTAAGTTTGTTTTTCTACTGCTCAGTAAAACGGCAAGAGATCGATGAAAATGAGTAGATACAGTGTGTGAGATACTGAATTTAATTTTTGTAGAGCCCAAAACCAACCATGGTAATGCCACCTTCAATGAATACGCTACTAAAGGCTTAGCAAAATTCAATGAGTTTAAATGTATGAAGAAAGAAGTTACAATAATAGTAGACAGTTTATAAATGTATCAAAAATATTCTAAATTATTTAGGAAACTTTACAAATAAGTTTATTTTTGTTTACTGATTTAAGGAAAAAGTTGGATTTGATTAAATTCAAAGGGAACTGATTAATCACGAGACTCGAACATAAGACTACCTACTGCAATTTGAATTTAGCTTGAATATTAATAATAAACCACCACTAACATTGGAGAAGGAAATAGAGATTGCTTTTTCGAAATTTTCAATAATATTCCTGTGTCCACTACTAAATCTTTTAACTGATCAGCTTTCTTTAGAATCAGGTGTTAAGCAATCAAAAGGCTACGCACTTGTGTCTCCTGAGTTGCTGATGTCCAGGAGTGGCAGAAGATACTTACAATCAAGTCAACAGTCTTCTCGTTTGCCACTTATTCCATAAAAAAAATCGTTGATACTTAAGAGATGCCATCGTCCTTAGTATTTTTTGTGACTTATCCAATGCTTTTGATAATGTTCGCAATGAAACTCTGATTATTAACTTATATCACTGGGGTATCAAACACACAGTGATGAATCTTTTTACTTCTCGTCTGGATAACAGAATTCAAAAAGTCGATATTAAAGGCACGTATCTCCAGGGTCTGTGGTAAGAATGGGAGTTCTACAGGGTATCATACTTGGGCCATTTTTTTCTTAATCTAGATTTGTGATTTACCTAACCTTGGTAAAAATAACCTTGTGATAATTTTTGTTTACGGATGAATCTTCCTGTTACTTAAGACTAAAATTATGACAACTCAATGATATATTTTCAACAAAACTTCTATGATAAATCACTCTCTCTCTCTCTCTCTCTCTCCCTGTGTATTTTAATTAAAATATAAATTTTATCCTGAGTTATAAAAGAGCATGCTAACAAGTCCTTGCTATTTTGTTACATTTTCGTGCCCGTTAGTATTATGCATTAGTGGTATATTTATATCAATTGTTTCATCAACATATTTCATTTTAACATTAGGTAATTTTGTTCAAGGCTTCCTTCCCTCATACAGATTTAACTCAATGCGTAACGTAACACGAGTCATCATCATTCATTAATTTATTACACAAAACAATGCATAATAATTTAACAATTTATGACGTTTTCAACCAAAGGTTACAATCCTGCAAAGTAAATCATACTACTAAGGACTCTATATATTGCTAAATAAGATTTCTATAGTTCAGATAATTCCACATTATTAAGAGTCAGTAATTTTTTTATTCGAGCAGCTCCTGTAGTTGAGCAGAATAATAATAATATTTTTTCGGATATCTGAAACACAACGCCAACTAGTTTCAGTTGAAAGCTAGATTGATTGATTAAATACGTAAATTGTTTTCTTTGTAAATACATAGGTACATATTATACACACCCAAACTCCTAAACAAATTAAACATATTTGGTCCGACCCGGGAATCGAACCCGAGACAGCAGTCGCATACGCTACGACTGCACATCCGAGGCATATATGTTAGTAAAGTATAATGATCTCAATTCTTATGTAATTGTTACTAACAAGCAAGATTAAGTAGGATCAATATACATACCTTTAAATTGCCTAACTTTCGACCAGGTTACACTGGCTGTTGTTAGACCGCCTGTGACCAGGGCCGTGATTAAAAACATGATCAGTGTAAACTGACCTGATATGATAATGTTCAGGGCAGTGATTGAGGGATCCAAATAACACACAAATGGAATTGTAAAAGATAGTATATTCCGGTACAGTTAGTTAGTAGTGAAGAACAGGATGTCTCTGACGCTCCCGCCCGAGGGCAGGTCGAGCGGCGCCAGCGCCACCGCACCGGCGCTGCTCACGCGGTAACGCGACGTGCTCTCCGTACCCTGGATGTACAGGGTCACCTGACACATCAATATACGCTTTGAAACATGTTAGGGAATGTGTTTCTAGAGTTATATATTTGTGCTAATAAGCTGCTATAGCTGCATCCACATTTCACATCACATCAACAGCCTTTAATAGTCCACTGCTGAACATAGGCCTCTCCTTAGAGAGGAGGTTTTGGCCTACTATACCAAGCTGGCCAGACGGGTTGGTTTAGGGTTTGTGTCAAATTTTCCTTCTCTCTGCATTGCTATTGTCCTGCGTGGCTTGCTCCCTTAGTCCACATTTAACTCTTTAAAAGTCAAACTCAACTCAACACAAAATATCTTTATATCATAAAAAAAAAAAAATGAAATCGTCCCTTGTCCCCACAATAGCAACAATCTATGTTTTGTCAAATATTTAGCAAACTTAATATATACGTATCGAAAATCTGATTTACAACCGTTTCCAAAAGATTAAGCCTCATGAGAAGAAATAACAAACAAACTCACGACCACTCTTTTTTAATTAACAGATACATACAATTGCATCATTAAATATACATACATAACATTGTTTTGATGTGTGCCACTATGTAAGATTAAGGACTAAAAGGTAAAAATTTCATACATCAGCTCCATCTAGCGAAATCAAGATAAAGCTACATAGCAACTATTAATTCTGAATCGCGCAATGAGTTTCGCCCGGGGGAGGAAAAAGTATGGCAAATAAACGTTCAGTAACCGCAACACACATTACCTCTGGTATAGCACTTGACCATGGTTCAATTTAAACCTTATATAAATATCGTTGTTTAAATATCATTTTTGTAGAGAAAAGTATTTTTCATTACCAAAACAAATAAAAGGAAATTAAAAAAAACACAACGGCGCGGTCGAACCCGTATTGAGAATTTATTTATAATGTAACGACTATTGGAGCGACAATCAAGAATTGCGTAAAATTTATAAAAGAAAACACGTGTTAGATTAAGATAACGTAATAATGCACTTAAACCACGTACCACCGGTTACATAGTTACTTTTTATTGCTTCTGAAACGTATGGAGTTCATGCGTAATCATGTTACAAACATGGACCGTGTGGTGACGGATTAAGAATACAAAGTGTCACCACCCCTATTCATCCCGTGGGTGTCGTAACAGCCGACTAAGGGAACAAACTACGCAGAACAACAGCACTGCAGAGAGAAGGAACACTTGACAAAAACCTCCTTTCTAAGGAGAGGCTTATGTCCAGCAGTGGACTGTTAAAGGCTGTTGATCATGATTTTACAAACTCAGGGATACGAAAAACACGTATTTAGAACCTACTTTTTTCGCGAGGAAACGCCCTCTGGTCATCACCTCACAAGAGTCGAGGTTGAAGATTTATATTGGATTGCATCGACTAAAATACATGGTGTTTCGTTACAAGTGAGTCAACTACAGGGGACCCGGGATACCCTAATTAGAGACCAACCAAGAACTTTTACAGACTTAGGTCACCTGACGACGATCACACCGTGAAGGAGGACCTTAACCCCTCGCAATTCAGAGACGCACACGCGGACCGAGCTCCGACACTGTTTCAGGAAATTTTATTTACAACCTAAGTATACATAAACCATAGACAGGTAGTATAGTCTGTTCCTCATGGTCTATGACTAAGTTTAATTTGCCATCAATCAAAAGTGGCGTCTCGGTCTCTTCCAAGTTCGCAGTTTCAGACGTATTTTCCCATTTAAGTTTTTAAATAACCCTTGCCGTAGTTCCCTGACCCTATACAATTCTCTTACCAATTCACTTTTATCCTTTGTCCCGTCTGAAAACGAGTACATACCCAAAGAGGGTTGGCATCAGACAGGCGGCTGATTATGAAAGAAACCAGCCAAAACTCAATCTTAGCGCCTACTCTACACAAAATTGTGCAAGAAAATGAAAACGATAACCTAAGGTTAATGAGATTAATTTCCATTTCATTCCTAAATTGTTTTTAACTACTCCTTACAGATATGAGTTGGTTGTGAAGTTTTAAATGTAAGTGGAATGTAAAACCTGAGGCGGAGGCGCGTGTCGGCTGGGCTCGCCCGACAGCGGCACGGAGCGCGGCTCGCGCCGGCGCCGCTTGTTGGCGGGCCGCCGGGCCTCGTGCCGCTTGCGACCGCCCGACCCGCCCGTCGTCACAGAATCTGCTCAACGACAAATAGACCGACAATCACTTTATTGTAACTGCTTTAAGGCTCCTCTGTACCAAAAGCAAAGACGTGTGTCTTTGTCTACAATACATTATATTATGGCAGCAGAAACTAGGCATGCTGGAATGCTGTCAGGATATTATACGGTTTCCCGAAATAGAAGTGTAAGTTACTGTTTTAAAGTTAGGTAAACAAAAAATACAATTTAACTAACATTCATTCTCACAAACATTTTAAAGGTAATTTATAAGAACACAAAATGCTATGTTACTTCATTTGCTATCACGTAATGTCTAAAGTAAAAACATTAATGCAATTTTGATAAATGAATTACTATATGCTCGGTATCACCAACGATAACTCCATAGTTGTGAAAGTGATGGATTTTAAAACATTCATCGGTAATTCATTCGATAATGTGGTAGAAACAGAATCAGGACTTGTAGCAAAAAAACCTCTATTACGCAAAACATATTTTTAGTAGCTTTAATCTTTCTTCCTGTACAAAAACAGTGAGGAATAAAAATATATCTGAAAATGAATCGATTTAATGGCGTAATACTCGTATCATAGCGTCCTGTATTTTGCAAATTTTTAGAATAAATAAAAATCTGAAAACTTTGAAAATGAATTATACAAATTGTTAAGAATTCAGCTTTACCCTCGGTGTTATCCGTGTCCCTGGGTTCAGGGGGCGGCAGCGGCGTTGGTGGGGAGACCACGCGCGACAACGCGCTGCGCTTGTTGTCCACGAGCCGCAGCAGACACTCCAGCGCTGCTTGCTTGTTCTGTAACGCCACTTGCAAATAGTAGGCCAAAACCTCCTTTCTAAGGAGAGGCTTATGTCCAGCAGTGGACTATTATAGACTGTTGATGATGATGATGATGACTTGCAACTATCACTTTGTATTCATTTTAGGTGTTCTCTTCCCGAATTGCTAAAAGATCACCAAGAGAAATAGGAAGGCAAGGGAAGAATGTCTAAAGGTTTTTGTTCAAGTACTGCTACTGTTTGTAATGCTGTTTTCTATGGCAATAGAATTTAGGTTTACACATGGCTGAGATAAAGATGATGATCTTCATCATACATTTATGTCTTTATCGCCCGAAGCGGTAGACAGTCAGACATTTAATAACCTTGCTCATTCGAGCTTAAGCTTGTATAAGATAGAGAGCAGGCGTTATTCTTAATGCTGTCAGCCGCAGCAAACAAATGGTCATAATCATCACACAATGTTTATCCTGGGTGGGAATCGACTTTCCCGTTAGAATCGCTAACCATTAAACCAACAGACTAATAGGGTGGAGAAAGTAATGGTGAAAAAAGCGAATTACACCCACGGATGGTGATGATGATAATCACAAGATAAAACAGTCTTAAGATCTGAACTAGATCTGATCATCCAGAAAACGTTAGTTTACCTTGATCTCGTCGATTAATGTGTCAAACGCAGAAGGATCGGTTGTGTCCTTTAGCACCTCCCAGTTTTTGAACAGCTTTCTGTCCGACAAACGTACTGTGCTCTCTAGTTCTCGGACCTCTGTCGAACAAAATATGATTTACGTTAGCTCACCAAGATTATGTGTTGTGAAAAGTGATGGAAGTGTGATTTGACCAATTAGTTTTTTTTTAAAGACAACCCGCACTAGGAAGAAATCCTGTCTCGCGGGGGACTTTAAAAACATATACGAAACGGACACAAAGAACACCCAGACTCAGAACGACAATTTATGAATCACACAAGTGTCGTTCCGTGTGGGGATGGAACCCACAACACTCAGTGTAGTAGGAAGCAGCGTGGCGACCGCTTAAACCACTAAGCCATCTGTGCAGTACCAATGAGCTCGTACAGTGCTAGAATTGGCCTTTAGATGCTTATAGTAGGGGAGCCCTAGATGGGATTTTGGGATTTGGTCGAGCATGTCAGATTTACATAGGAGGAATACCCAGTTGAGTACCTCCATCTCCTTGAGACGATTTAATCGTGACATAAGGCAGTGGAAGGGTCACAAAGTTCCAAAACAAAGCACATGATCTTGACATTTTTTCTATTTTGAAGCAAACAATGCAAGAAATCTTTAAAAGTCTACACAATTTTTCGTGCCTTTACTTTTCATATTTTGTTAAAAATCAAAATATTTCCAACCGTCGAATTTATAATACTCCTTTTCAAAATTATTGACAGATTTTTGAACTGAACCATCTGTATAAAATTTAACACGCTCGGGTATTTCACAATGGCAATTTTTCGAATTTGCAGTTTGCATTTTCGATAATTCGCTAAGATCACTAGTGTCACTTTAAAATCGTCAGACCTATCAATGGAAGCATTTTCGACATCCAAATAAAATATCCCCAATATTTCAGATGCGCTCTAACTTTTATTCATTCTATTAACTAATCTTTTAAATGCAATAGGTTCCCATCACGCTCGAGTAAATCCCCATTTAGCATCACGGGCTCCCCTACTATTAGTGGCATGTCAAATGTATGTGACTACTGAAAGGTTCACTTGTTTTATCATCATCATGATCATCATATCAGCCTATCGCAGTCTACTGCTGAACATAGGCCTCTCCCATTGCAAGCCACTTTGATCTATTCAGAGATCCAGCGAGAGCTGTTAAAAACACGAGATGTTTTTGTATTTTCGTGAAATTAATGAGTATTTCCACAAAGAAGAAAAGACTATCCACTTTCTCAGCAATATCAGATCTTGGATTTTAGTATGCTAAAAACACATATCTAATAAGTAGTCTACTATTTTATTTATTTTAGTGATTCTTTTTTAACCCCCGACGGAAAACGAGGGGTATTATAAGTTTAAACTGTGTATCTTTCTGTCTGTTGCATCATAGCTCCCGAACGGATGGACCAATTTCGATGCGGATTTTTTTGTTCGAAAGCCGGTGTGATCGAGATGGTTCATAGCTACATATTTTGAAGATCATCATCTCGCTTCCTAGGCGATGAAAGGGATCTTACTAAAATCTACAGGTCTGATTGATCTGAAAATTGGTATACTGTTACTTTGATGGTATTTCCACGACATGGTAACCCAGAAGCTGCTGCTGCATCAAGTAGTGTGCGGGATAGCCAACTCCTCAGAAAATTACAGCATATATATATATATTTATATATATACCATGTTTGGGCTTATTATAACAGTCTCAATGAGAAGTTGTTGTATTTACGGTTTTTTTTATGTGTTGTTTTAGGGGTTTTTTAATTACGCTATTATCATTTTTTCTTTGAAAATAGAGCGTGACTGACCGGAGTCCCTGAGCGTAGCGAGCGTGGTGACGATCTGCTTCTTGTGGGCGCGCAGTGCGCGTCGCTGTGCGCGTGTTCGAGCCACCACGTCACGAGCGTTGCGCGCCTCCGCCGCTAGTGCGGCCACTTCGCGAGCCTCCGCCTCCAGCCGCCGCTCCAGCGAGCTGAAAAACGAACATGAAATCACTCTGTCTTGTCTGCATAAACTCGTCACTTAGGAATTACTCATTTTTTACGAATCTCGATATTTTGCTGACTAAAGGATCTGATCTAAAGGTCTCCTAAAATCTATCAGAATCTCCGTTTTCAGCTACCACCTACTCATACTAGATCCTCGCAAAATGTCAGGTCTCTATAAAAGATTCAAGGAATTTCATATAAGATTGTCAAAGCTCTTTAACCCCCATATTCGCCTTTCGTCGTAAAGTCCATTCTTAGTTGACACCTCCGCTCTCTCATCTTCTAAATTCCAGATTCCACCAGGTTTATTTGTATTATTATTTGGTATTAATTAATAAATATATTAAATTAAAGTACCTCGGATATTCCCCTGTAACTCTAGCGTACGACTGTATGTTCCGAATCACTTCCACCAGATGGTGAAGTTGATCACAGAACTCCGGTAGCTGCTCAGGAGTTAAGTATTGGCCACCGTATCTAGAAAAACAGTTTTATATTACTTTTTATGGAACAAACCAGCAGACGGGTCACCTGATGGTAAGTAATTGTGTTGTGGTGTGTTACCTCCTCCTCTCTCTTTTCCTCCGGCAACCTCAGTCATTGCGTAAAGAGCAACGAAGGAATTGCTTATCAACAGTTTTTTGTGAGGCAGTGGTCTCATTCCGGACGAGCCGGCTCATATGTGCCGAGGAGTTGATCTCCCACGATCTCGTTTTCCTTGTTTTTAAACTTCATTGTGAAATATTTATCAATGCGTGTGTTGTATCTAGACTTCTTACTATTACATAACAGGTACGGGCTGTGCCTGTTATGGGAAGATTTAGAGTAATTTAGAAAATAAAACAGCGATGTGTTCCCAAGAGTTGACTTTCAATAAAAAATATATTTATACACTTAACTATTGTTGCTAATGAAGAGCTTTTAAAAACTCGTTTAATGAGACATTGCTATTAATAAAAGGGTAGGGCGTTTCCAACTTGTGTGACGAATAATGTAATAATAATTATGTAATTAAGCAGTACATTTCTAAAAGTAGTTGGGTAAGTTAGGATTAAAATAAAAACAAAGTAGGGACAATATGTTTTTTATTTATTTAATAATGCAATATGGTCGTTAGTATTTCAGGAAAATTGTATTTTAAAACCGCAAGTTTATTAATAAATTATAGTTACTTTAATATTAAAAAAACTAAAAGAAAGACGCCTAAATATCAAACCGAACTAAAACCACATTTTTGAAAAACTACCACATTATTACTTCATCTTATCATTCATTTCATCATCAACAGCCATTAACAGTCCACTGCTGGACATAGGCCTCTCCTCAGAAAGGAGGTTTTGGCCTACTATACCACGCGGGCCAGATGGGTTGGTATATGTAGTTTGCTCCTTAGTCGGCTCTTACGACACCCACGGGATGAATGGGGGTGGTGACAATCCGTATTCTTAATCCGTGACCACACGGACAGAATTAATTCTTTACTTAATTATTATTATTACCTAATTGGTATTATATTATTGTATTTAAAAGACGCGCTTTTATCGCAAACCAGAATAAAAATAAGAAAATACTATCTATACATCTATACAAATAAATAAAATTGAGTGTCTGTTTGTAATGTCAAAATACTAGGTTATTATCAATACTTACACGGCTATTTGCACGATACCTATGACTAAAAACAAGTTAAATATTTTTTGTCTGCCTGTTTGTTCCAGGTAATCTTCTAAACGGCTGGACCAATTTTGATAATATTTTACTACCAGGTAGCTGTCTATATAAGAAGTAACTAAGGCTATTTTTCCTCTCAGGAAAACCATATAAAATTTTGCCCGGTCCGGGCATTTAAAACCGAGGCCTCATGAACAGCAGTCGCGTACCGTACTACACCACTAACGCAATGCTTTTCAAATTCCACCCAAACTAAGTCGCGGGTACCAGCTAGTAATAAGTAAAATAATAAATAGATAGACAGATACATCACATCATCACATCAACAGCCTTTAATAGTCCACTGCTGGACATAGGCCTCACCTTAGAAAGGAGGTTCAGGCCTAGACAGATACAGGCGAGCCTAACATACCTAGAGCTTGTAAACACAGTTACCTCAAGTCGATGTTAGCAGCAAACTGAGTATCATCTATAGGGCACGAAGGTTTTGGCGAGGGTTCAGGCGACAATATTCGGGACGTCTTGGACGACACTGTGCTCTGACCGGCCGGTGTCTCCGATTCCATGTCCTCATCACCGTTTACGCTGCCACCACCAGTGCTTTCGCTCATGCTAAAGTTTTAGATTCACTATGATTAGAACAAGTCAAACATTTATACACCTGCTTAAGAAAACCTTTGTGATTGTGAAGCGTTTTAATAGCGATTAATTAAGCAAACAACAAATAGATCGGCTACTAATGATATTAGGGTTACAAATTATTAGGGTTCCTAATTTTTAGGGTTACTAAATGGAATAGATACTTATTATTCCCCTAATAATAGGAATAAGGCAAAAATACCTTTAAATTGTATGATCACTGACCACGTTTTAAACGTTACAATAAAAACTGTTCAGGTTGGCTTAACCCCTTAATTATAAAACCCCATAACTTCGGCGTCCTTTAAGTACATACGTGAGGGAAATCGTATTTCTAACAAATATTGATCACTATTGTGACATTCTAATAACCATAAATTCTACTGTGTACCATCAGATACTTGGCCCTTCACTAATTTTTTACCGACTTCAAAAAGAAGGAGGTTCTATGTTCCACTGTATGTATTTTTTTTTCAATGTATTTTCATATACAATTTTATCTACAAACACGATTACAGGGTGCCTATCACTGCAAGGGGATGATGTTGAGATTCTTCAGACTCTTCTTCTCCTCCATATAAACAAAATTACGTTCTTGGTATTGCTTAGGTGTGATATTCCAGTCCTGTGGCCATGAATCTGGCAGAAACCTACTCTATTTTATTTGCTTTTATTCAACTGCCATTTTTTTGGCTTTACTTATGAAAAGAAAAGATAGAACCTCACGCGTAAGAATAAGTGAACGAATATCCGTTGTCCAAGCTATTGTTCAGGATCTGCCGTGGTGATCACCCCTGAGCTTGCCGAGCAGTCGTCCGAGTAGCCGCGACTGCCGCCCCCCACCCTCCATACCGCGACGGCTGTGGTGCTGCCCCGTTTGGTTGCTACCGCTGGTGGAAGTAAGGCATTTTTATTACGCACTTTTTAGGTTTTAGCTGCCAAAATTGCCTCAGTCTACTTTAGCAGTCTCTTTTTTTATGGAAGAAGGGGCAGACGAGCAGACAGGTTACCTGATGGAAAGTGGCCACCGCCGCCCATGTATAGATGTTTTTGCAGTCTTATGACCCTTTTGTAAATTTTAGTTTTTTTCCTTTATATCTGATAAGTCCACAACATTAAAACAGGCAAAAGGCAAATTTGATTTGATAAATTTTTGACGTGATTGCAGTAGGTATCTGACGGGCCTATTTTGACTGTCTAGTGGATTTAAGCGCAAACCGTCCCATTCGCAAATGGTCCCACTGTAGCAAAACCTTTCATTCGCAGTTAGCGATCCTGACTGCGTCTTTTATCCCCAAGAGGTACACAGAGGGCGTTTTGAAACTCCCACATTTTGCCGAATACTCATATAGTCCTAACTAGTCCTAGTAAATTACCGAATAATCATAGTCCCGCCAGTAACGTAATATATCTTTTAATAATAACATAGGTACACATTGTAGATCAATTACACCAAGACACAAGGAACAAATCATCGTGCTCATCACACAATAAAGTAGTACAGAATTTGTCGGTGGAAATCCAACCCCGGACCTCTGTCTTAGCAGTCAGAATAGCTAACCACTGCAGTAATTGGGCCAGTGAATTTAAATCAGTCAAAACTGACAACGCAACAGAAGCTTATACGACTGCCCAATACTATTTATTATTGTATTTGACTTTTACATATTTATGGGAACGTGAGACAATACCTTTTGTTTGCGGTAAGCACCCTCTAATTCTCAGTTCTCTACGGTACAGTTGCGGTATAAATTTGGCAGCTGCCACAGAGTGGAAATGAATAAAAATTGAGATAAGGCTGGACCACTTTTTTACTTAGCTTGATTTTGTAGCACTGAAAGAGGTTGTTATCATTATTTAATAGGTAATCAGAGCAGCCACCGTCTAAATAATCGTCCTGTAGGAACTTGGTTTTTGGTACAACCCCGCGGCCATGTCACTGTATTCACTTCATCATCACACACACACACTTCTGTCCCACGAAATCTCTCCCACTGATTACAGGAAATGGAGAGAAAGCATATGACGCATTAAAAACAAAAAGATCACGTTATAGTACATCGTCCGTGTGGTGATGGATTTAAGAACGCTATTCATCCCGTGGGTGTCGTGGGAGCCGACTAAGGGAGCAAACTACGCAGAAAAACAACACTGAGAGAAGGAAAACTTGACACAAACCCTATACCAACCCTTCTGGCCAGCGTGGTATAGTAGGCCAAAACCTCCTTTCTAAGGAGAGGCTTATGTCCAGCAGTGGACTATTAAAGCCCGTTGATGTGATAGTACGTTGCACGACGGAATAATTTTTAGATTTTTTGGTAGATATTTTTAATAAGATAGTAAATCCGAGCATTATTAATCTATTCAGAGGTAACACATTAGGATAAAGGTCTACTTACATCTTTAGTAACGCCGATTGAAAAAGCGTTTTTCTCTACGTATCGCATCAGTCCCAGTAAGAGCCATTTTTTTGCATTATCTTATCATTTTTAACGCTTTAACATTTTTATATATATTTTAAAGTTTTAAAGAAAATACGTCATTTAATTTTTATAGGACACATGGAATTTGACGTTTAAGCGTACATTTTAGACTTGTTCTTTTTTTACTGAAGTACGCTTTAGTAAAAAGGTTGCGCATTTTTTTTACAAACCTTTTTTTCATTTTTGACTGCTGCGTAAAACTTTTTCTATTTCAAATGATTAATAAAATTAAAGGATTAGGTATAAACTATCGCGTTTCATGATAATGTATAGGTATTTAAGCTGCTAGAAGACCTTTAAAAAAGTGTACGATCGGGCAATTGTGTACTTATACGTAGGCAATACAAAGGAACTTTTGTATTGCAGAGGAGGAGGAAGTATTATCCCTGTGAGACAGAGATGAAATAGATTCCTGCAGTTGTAATATATTTATTACGCTACAGTCCGTCAGTATTACGGTATAATATAATAATAATTCGAATGGAGCTAAAAATTGGTATAAATGTCCGGAACACCATTATCAATACCCACCATAAATGAATACTGAAAATTCCCCATTGATCACGTACCTCGATTTTTTTTATTCAAACATACGTCTCAAAAATTGGTTTTTCGCGTTTTTCAGCAAAACTGTAGATCATATATAATTATCTTTAATGTCCTCAATTCTTTCCTTCCTAAGAGCCACCGTTTCTAAGATATAACGATTCTAAAAGTTCCCCTGTGCCTCTGTAAGTTTGTGTAGGCATCACTTTATCTGACGTATAGCTCCTGACAATGAAGTCGCTTTTTGTTCTTGTACGATTATATTTTTCAAACTACGTAACGGATTTAAATGCGGTTTTCAATACAGAAAGTGATTTAAGAGGCGGGTATCTATGTATATCATGTAATCCGTGAATTTCAAAGATTTGTAATGTGAATTCTTAAACAATGTTTTTGTCCGCTTACATTGCAAACGCTGGTTAAATATTATGAGCTAGATTTAAAAATGTACTACCTAAAGACTTGTATACTTAAAAAGAAAAAAAGTTACGATGGCATGTCTTTCTCTGAAAGATAACCATCACCAACCATTTTTATCTTTTACATAAAACAAAAAAAAATGACGACGAAGCTATTTCGAACAATACAGTATTAATACTTGTCCAATTAAATAAGTTAGATACGTTGTGCATTTAATGTAGATCAAAAAACCCTTTTACAGTATATCATTTAAATAGATCATCATCAACGTGTGCGTTACCCCAGCAAAATAATGTCGAAAATGGTCATTTAAACGTTATAGATAATTAGTTGCTCCCCTTCTGTAATTGTTAGGCACATTTTTAAATTTGTTTCACTTAAACTTTTTTAGTTATTTCAAAAAAACATTTCCTGCTGGGGTAACGTTTGAAACGTTACCGCAGCCAGACATTTTCTTTTTTAATTGTAATATTGAAATAAATTTTAGCTACATAATTAGTTATCCGGACTAGGTAAATGTTACAACTTATTTGGTATTTGTATTTTCTTCGGTTGCGAAGTTATTCGAGATCCTGCTGGAGTAACGTTTGTGGGTTTGCTGGATCTCTGAAACGGGTAAGCGGATTGTAACCATCTTTTGTACATAACTTCTTAAGGATTAGTTTTAATTTGTTCGACAATAAAATAACAAAAATAATGGACCGTTTAAAAATTATTTAGGTAAGTATGAAAACACTTCAATACGTCCTAGCACTTTAAATAAGACCTCTAAAGACTTACTTCAAACGTTATTCTATTGCTTGTAACTACCTTCAAATGTATACGAATTTTCGTAAGAATACTGTAAGAGACTAAAAAGTTATGATGAAATGTAGCTCTCCACGTTCACGATCACAATGTGTGCGGCCTTTTTTGGCCACCGATAAACCTGTGTGTGGATATATAAACTGAATGTTATGCCAATAATTAGTTGTTTAGTTCAGTTGTCTACCTGTAGAATTTCAGCGTCATACATATAATAATTTACGAGATACTTAAATAAAAGTCATTAGAAGGTGCAAGTCCGTGGTAATCCGACCATGTTTAGGTGGTTACAAAAAAGCGATCACCCAGTACATTGCGCTGTCTTTTAAAATGTTTAGTGTAATACACCTTACGATTTCGGTACAGTTGCGTGCAGTGTTAAATACATTCAATATTTATTGATTATTATTACCTATTATTTATTTTGTTCTTTTTTTCCTAATTGATCTTAAGCACTAGTTTCTTTACTTAAAATTTCTTTAGTCTTTTTAACTACCGGAGCTACAATCAACAGAAAAATCTGCACTGGTCCGCTAAAATTAGAAATAACATGTATCTACAATACATGTATGAACGATTCACCTGACTGCAATAAATCGAAAATTTAAACCAATAAGAAATCGTTTCATTTCTTTGATTTTTTTTTTGTAAAGAAATGACACTAAAGTAATTGTATTTTATTTTGAGGTGTATAGAGCTTAGACTTGAATGCATCAAAATATTTAAAGCAACAAGTCATCTACAATAAGTTAAAATAGACCGAATAGTAGAAAATACAGTTGTAAATTAGAATGCATCAACATTGCATCGCCCAACAGTCGTATACCTCGTAAGAGTAGGTAATATTGTTCTGTGGTCTATACCGAGAACCGAGAATTATCTATACCTATGTACCTACCGCTAAGCGTTGAGCCCGTGACTGTTGATTTCTGTTAAAAACGAACAGTTGTTGAATGATATTTTGATATAATAACGGTAATTTAATTTATCGAGTGAAAGTGATACATTTTTATAGATAAAATTATTGGTCAGATAATATTTGTCAATCAAGAATCGCCGATAAAACATCCTTCGCTAGAACGCGGGAGGGGAGGGGCGAAGGGACACTTCATTGTTTGCAATTTGCATCTAGTACACTAAACTTGAACCTTAGGCAGATAATATACGTCTTGTAAAGTGCGTGAGCGCTTCCGCTTTCTATTTTTGCAAATATTTATCGTATTCTTGAGAGTTCTTCAATATGTGTGTACCTAATTACTAATAATGGGCATTAATGCTAATTCGATTCAATTTAAGTAATTGTCAATTCTTGTCTTAGGATATTAATTACTAATGCTTATATTGAAATTTCGTTCAGGGTGAACAAATTAAAAACGATCATAACTTGTAGGTAGGTATATCACTTATTACTAATTTTACATAAATAATTTATTTTATTATAATTTAACTCACCGCGATTTTGTGATCAAATATTTATTTTCTCTAACATTATTACAGAAATAATGCAATACAGAGTTTGTTCGCGATATGCTAGCCTAAGTCGATTCATCACTTAAAAAATCCCCATCTATTCTCAAAATACCTATTTACAACGCATACGTTACACTCTCAAAACTTAAATTACCTATCCCTACCCTAAAATTAAACTTCAATTAACAAATACTACACAGGGACTAATTCTATGAACAACTATAAACAATTCACCTTAAAATTACGAGAAAACAAAAGCATTCAAAACAATACCTAATCTCCCGGCTAATTACTAATTATGCAATAAACAATCCTAAATAAAAATTATTTAAAAACATGTAGTTTTTTGTAACACTTATGTACATATCCGTAGTAAACTTGCAAATAATATCCTACATATTTTAAAAGCCAGCACAATGTACTGGGTGATCGCATTTTTGTAACCACCTAAACATGGTCGGGTTACACGGTCTTGCACCTTCTAATGACTTTTATTTAATTATCTCGTAAATTATTATATGTACGACGCTGAAATTCTACAGGTAGACAACTGAACTAAACAACTAATTATTGGCATAACATTCAGTTTATATATCCACACACAGGTTTATCGGTGGCCAAAAAAGGCCGCACACATTGTGATCGTGAACGTGGAGAGCTACATTTCATCATAACTTTTTAGTCACTTACAGTATTCTTACGAAAATTCGTATACATTTGAAGGTAGTTACAAGCAATAGAATAACGTTTGAAGTAAGTCTTTAGAGGTCTTATTTAAAGTGTTAGGACGTATTGAAGTGTTTTCATACTTACTTAAATAATTTTTAAACGGTCCATTATTTTTGTTATTTTATTGTCGAACAAATTAAAACTCATCCTTAAGAAGTTATGTACAAAAGATGGTTACAATTCGCTTACCCGTTTCAGAGATCCAGCAAACCCACAAACGTTACTCCAGCAGGATCTCGAATAACTTCGCAGCCGAAGAAAATACAAATACCAAATAAGTTGTAACATTTACCTAGTCCGGATAACTAATTATGTAGCTAAAATTTATTTCAAGATTACAATTAAAAAAGAAAATGTCTGGCTGCGGTAACGTTTCAAACGTTACCCCAGCAGGAAATGTTTTTTTTGAAATAACTAAAAAAGTTTAAGTGAAACAAATTTAAAAATGTGCCTAACAATTACAGAAGGGGAGCAACTAATTATCTATAACGTTTAAATGACCATTTTCGACATTATTTTGCTGGGGTAACGCACACATCATCAACAGCCTTTAAGAGTCCACTGCTGGACCTAGGTCTCTCCAAAGATTTTGGCCTACTATACCACGCTGGCCATACGGGTTGGTGTAGGGTTTGCGTCGGTCGTCATACGCTCCATGGCCGGTAGTAACAGATGTTTCACCGCGATCGCATGCTTCTGGGAAGACGTCATCTCGCAGAAGGAGGCGGCGAAGTGAGCCCGGGAGGACAACCTCCATTCAAACCCAATTCGCTGCCGGCGAACGAGGCTGCTGGCGGCACGAGGCGGTGGTGCCACCGCCTCGTGCCGCCTTGAGTGTGGCCGCGGGTGGACGGGACGGGTTTTCTCCTCCACCTGTCCTGTCATAACGGCCAGCCGCGAGGCGACATCCGGCACACGCGTAAATGGAAAATTTACCCGATGATGGTGCCCGCCATTGCGGGCAAGCGCTAGGAGTCCGGATGTCTTAATAATAGCGGTTCCTGGATCTCTCCTACAACAGGCGCAGAGTGGCACCCGTGTGGTTCGGTCGGTCCGATTCCGACACACCACCCCGCCGCAAACCCCGGTGGGTTGACGGCCCGAGGGGGTTTCCACACGTAAAAAAAAGGGTTTTTTATCAAGTTTTCCTTGTGCTGTTGTCCTGCGTAGTTACGCAAAAACTTGCTAGCCGACTAAGGGAGCTAACTAGCTCCCTTAGTCGGCTCTGACTACACCCACGTATCATGCCGCTGGATTGGAGAACAGTACAGAAGTCCCACTCCGCAAAATCGTTTCACCAATAGCTACTTGTTGTTGACTCAAAATATTAATCAGGTCGCACAGCGGCTTGTTAGAGTTCAATTCCTTTGTCTTTTGAATTTATTTCGGCGTGTTAATAATGTGGCTTTCGAATCTCTGTTATTGTTTAAGAAGCCAAATATAGTGTAACTAGCGATCGCAATGTAGATACCATGTGGTGTCAGTGCAGAGTAAATTGTTCTTAGTTCGACTTCATTCTCCCATAAAGTCTTACTGCTAATGTAAAATGAAACACAGAATACATTTTATAATTTTGTAATTCATATAAAAATACAATTATCATTATTAATATACATAATCGCATTTGCCAAAGAAGGCATACAATAGTTACTTTCAATAAAAACAATCATTGCAAAACATGAAATGTTACTATCGAGACAATTTAAGTACATCCAAATTGAGAGGCATGTATCAGTCTGCTTACGCCCTAACGCCATCGTATATTCACATTTAAAAGCCTTAAACAGATAGTAATCTCAAGTCACACGTCAGGCCGATACTTGCAATAACACTAGTCAAGATTGTTTTACATTTGGGCCTTACAAAAAATCCTATTTGAAATTGTATACCTCTAAGTCTAATAGAGAGTTTGGCTAGCTTCGTCTTGACACTAAAGCTGGATATGCAAGATTAAAATAAGAAAATACTTCCCTAACTATAATCGTAAATAATACTAGCATTGAAAACTGTATTCTGTTCAGTAAATATTAAAGAATTCCTTTCTGCGAGGATTATAAAAGAACCATTCGTTTACTTATCAAGCAGTCTTTAGACGCCCGACCGGGAACCAGAAGCGATCGTATTTAAAACAAAACTATATCTACAACCAACAATTTTTTTTGAAATCAAAGGCACAGCATCACCCCTCAATAAACCTAACGGCTTGTCCACATTAGATTGAATCTTTCCTAGTGCGGATGTTTCCTTCAACATTTATTCACATTCATAATACCGTGTTACTTTCCTTAAGTTTACGTTCCCTATGTAGTTCCTATACAACCATGGGTAGAGGTTATATTATCAACAGAAATTAATTTTGACAAAGGACTGTCCTTAGTTGTTGGATGTGGGAGAAAAATGCTAAAATGAAACGTAGATACCGCAAGCAAAAAGATGCGTAACATGAACAAGCGTACTGGCCCCACCGGGAATCTTCAACGCAACGAAACAAAGCTGAATCTGGTCCCACCTT
The DNA here is from genome assembly GCA_902825455.1 of Arctia plantaginis. NCBI lineage: Eukaryota > Metazoa > Arthropoda > Insecta > Lepidoptera > Erebidae > Arctia > Arctia plantaginis. The sequence continues at coordinate 169,874 of CADEBD010000333.1, read as the reverse complement.
ACCAGAGCCCTGAGGAGAAACCTCCTGGCGGTACACGTACGCGTTTGGGAGCCTCTACCTTGGGTGGAGGTTGGGCAGCTGGTTCAGGCTTTACTGGACTGTTTTGTTTGGGTTCTGGAGCAGGCTCTGGTGGAGTGCTTTGACCATTTTGACCGTTCTGGCTGGGCGTTTCTGTAGCCTGTCCGTTTGTAGGCTTTGTCTCCTCTTGAGCTGAAATGATAAGTCAGATTTTATTCAATTGCTTCATCTGTTTTACATACCCTAATTTACCCTTTTCCTTTATACTTGGCTGAAAGCGATGACATTCCTAAGGATGGTTGAAATTAGGCAGACTGGCTATAGAGCAAATCAGCCAAAACCTTTAACAAAGTAAGATATTTGGCCGACCCCAAACGAAAATGGGGAAAAAAGGTAGCAAGATTTTGTGTATCGAGCTGAATATGTACTGGCCATCTAAGGAAAATCGTCGCTACCTGGCCGCAGGGTGTCCTACATTACGTAACGATCTGGGCAATTATCTGCACAAAACGGCGATACTGGCAATGGAATATGTAAGACTGATAATGAATAAAAACAGTTTTCATGGAGCATTCTTGGTATTAAAAGACCATGATTAACCAAGAGCTTCGATCGATCGTCTACGCATATTAACCGAAAAGTTATACTGAAAAGTTTTTAATACTCACCTACAACGGCACCAATGCCGGAAGGGGGTGGACCTCCGCGTCTCGGAGTAGGAGGCTGAGGTTCAGGTTCCCCACCAAAGATATCAGTGTGGCCGCCACCAGGAGGACGGAGCACCCGGCTTGACGCGCGAGTGTTGTCATTCAGACCAACATTGATGGATGTGGAAGTCATTCTTGATCCTGGAATATATTACACAATTGTTATTTACAGTGAAAAAATAAAGATACGTATAATTTAACAAAGTGGAAAGAAAATAGAGTAGTCTTTATTGTATATACATCAAATATTAGACAATTCATAGATGGTCGATGTCCTTGTACTGTGTATTGAACTAAATATAAATATACAAATGAAGTGAAGGACTGCGTGAAAGAGAGATTTGAGTGATAGAGGAGAATGGGAGAAGAAAACTCATTGCACCGACCACAAATAAATTAAGGAAGAAGGTAAAGAAGATAATGACTAATATTTATGTATATAGAACTAGCTGACCCGTCAAACGTTGTATTGCAAAACAAAAAAAATTAGGGATGGGTCACCCTTACCATTTAGGGGTATGAAAAATAGATGTTGGCCGATTCTCAGACCTACCCAATGTGCACACAAAATTTCATGAGAACGGTCACGAGACACACATCGGTCATTGTGACACGAGAATTTTATATATAAGATTAATAATACAAGTAATCTTATACAAAAAGATGGCAAGAACTTAAAATACTTAAAGTAAGTTAGACGAAAAAAAATTGTGTATTAGAGCAACGCAAATATCTTTATAAAACAATAGTTTTCTAAAAACTGTAACCATTTTAATCTTTGTCATTATGTTTAATATTTGTGTTAATCTGTATGGTCTAGGGGGCAAATTAGCCAATGGGTCACCTGATGGCAAGTGACTAATGCTGCCCATGGGCAGCGTTTGGCCCTCCGATAACCCCACTTACCACCGCTTAGTGAAAAGCAACAGAAAAATCGTTTAACGCCGGTCGACCCACATTCAGCCCAAAGTATGGCTCTCTCATAAACGGATAGTATTTTAGAACAATTACTAACGAAGGATTATATCTCTACATGAGGATAATGACGGAAAAAATTTAGAATTCAAAATATTTATTATTCAACCCACTAATTTTAATCCTTTTATTATATGTAAGCAAACATGCGTAGTTTTTGCGTAGCGTTTTTATTTTATAACAGCAAAATCAAACGTGACATACGACACAATTTGTTCTTAATTGTAATCTACTAATCATCTCAGTTGACAATATTTATTGACAAAATATTTGTCAATAAAAATCTCTGACCAATATTTACAGCCCAACACTATTCATGATATTGTCTATGAAACAAAACATAAAATTGCAATTTACCGCTTCACGTTATAGACAATACACGTTCACGTCACTGCAGTTAAATAGTGATGTCAAACGAAAGACGCGTCAAATATTATCTGTTCAATAAAATCGAATGATGTAATTTTAAACATGACCTCAGTTAATTCTAGATCGATATGATTAGAATCGAAGCAGTGGCGCAGACAAATGACACAGTAATCGACCAAACGACAAATGACTATCGATCAGAGCATGAAAATCTATTAATCTTCTAGAAGCCAATTGTGTCTGTGAAATAGTAGTAAGGTCTATTAGGTCTAGTAGGTAATGCACATTTATTTTTAAATATGCCTTTTAGGGTTCCTAGTAATAGTCCTGTTAAAAAAAAAACTTTACAGTGTCGCTGTATCTGCCTTCATAGTTGGATTAGACTGTCAGCGTTAGAAATCTATAACTTTGCATGGGGACGGTGGGATAGTGGTAAATAAAATGTTAAAAAAAATGTTTAGGGTATCCCCCTACAAGTAACCTTTACATGCATAAAGTTAAGGTGACCTTTCTACTATCGTCTGGGTACGTCTTTCAAAAACATTGAGAAATTGTGAAGACTATTTATCATTAGTATCGTTATTTAGTGATAATTTAGCGAAGTATTGATCATTAAAGTGCTAATTTTCGTTAAGAGTCGAATTGTATTTCTAAACAAGCGACACCGTTTAAAAATCCGTCAAAACCATGGTAGTACATACCTATATAGTTTTAGAAAGAAAAGTATCACGGCAAGTAAGATCTGTTAATTTATAACTATGAAGTGACTTGGATTAAAATTGGTAATTATTTAAAACATGTAGGAATCAGCTACGGAACTCCACTAAAGGAAGGAAACTCGTATTTTGCTAATTTTTGTCATTGCCTCACACCTTAGAAGTGAGCAATATCCATTGATAAGAATTTCTTTAATCATCTTTATTTAAAACAATGACGCTTTTTACGCGGACAACGAAATTCAACGATTACTGTAAATAATAATATCGGCCTAGTTCGTAATACATGAAGTTATTTGTTGTTCAAGTAATGTAAACAGTACAGTCACATTATCGATAACAGGTATAATTTATAATTTATTTATTTATAATTTATTAAAAAGAAAAAGAACAGAAAATGACACATGTAAAACCCAAACATATCGGAGACATAAATAAAATGACTACGTGATACGACGCATAAGTATTCCACTGAACAAATCGACTATACTTAGACAACTTACAAGTACCAAATAGATTAGTGCACGGAATTATCTCAGATTCATGATACACAAATTCGGAATACAGAATTCCTACCATATACAAGTAGCAAAAATTTATACTCCGAACATGCACATGAAGTAAATTAATGGCATACGTCAATAGTGGTAAATAAATTACACTAATCCATCTTAACAAATACTTTAGTTTGTTGTGCCAATAGCACAATAACAAGGAAAAACAAAAAAAAAAGAAAACAAAAACATAAAAAACAGTAACAGTGATTAGTAAAGAAAAAAATAAAATGACTCGAGTGTAAAAAGATTATGTTACAATAACTATTAAACAAGATTTAGATAGGGTTTTATTTATTGCTATAGGAACAGTAAATATATATATAATTTATTTTCTTTTCGATAAAGTCTTTACCTCCCGTGCTAGTCAAAAGACTGTGTTACGGCAAAGTAAATTCTTCTCAGATATTATTTCGTAACCCACAAAGGTATTATGTGAATATAATACATTTTTAAGCAAATACACCTACACATACCTACGTATACTAAATAAATATCTATATATACACACATATTTTTACTATGTATATCACTACTATTTATACACAGTTCTATTTGTCTATACGCATACATATATAATCGCATACATACATATTTAAGCGCTTACATAAAATATTTGTCCACCATTTTGCTTGCTTACAATACTCACTATACATACTCCCATATAATTTCGGATCAAAATTAAATCACCCGTACAAATAACAATCACGAAATGTGTCTTTACTTACATACTTGCATAATTTTTTCTGTCCCTTCGTAGTCTAAACTGCTTAGGTACTTCTCCAGTTCCCTCCTGCACACAAACCTCGTCATGTTTGTCAAACTTTTAACTTTACTTATGCGATTATAAAGCAGCGGGCCGAGAAAGTGTGAAAAACATTGAGCAAACGCAGTTTTACAAGAGGGCACCTCATAGATATCGTGTGTTCTTCTCATGGATCTATTTGGAGGCCTTTGGCGACGATGTTGCTTCAAAATAAGGTATTTAATGAAATGTTGACGAATAGTGAGAACTTCAAATTCCCTATACAATTTTAAGGTAGGGTACTTAAACGGTTTGAAATTAATTATTTTTTATTGTAATTAAATTGGTATTGATAAGTTATGTAACGGACGTACCTATTCCTTCTTTCAACAAATGTGTTGCTCACCACGGTAACTTACTTATGAATCACGACTTGTGAATAATCCCTCTTATTATAGTGACTGACTATTTGTTCCTAGTATTGTTATAAAAAGTATGTGACTGGATCGATTGTTATCTTTCAGATACCTAATCTGGGAACGTTTATCTTAAATCATTGGGCAAGGCAATAATGGTATGACGCTACCGTTTCTCAACAAATACTTTGGTAGTTCATGAGTTCTTGATCAAAGACAAAATGTGAATCATATGAACAGTCTTCCTGGTAACGTTACTACTATTATAAATGCGAAAATTGGGATGGATGTTTTTCAATTTATCACGCTAGAACAGCTAATTGGATCTGGAGGAATTTTTGCGTAGATCTAGCACATAATTACGAGTAATGTATATTATATCCCAGTAAAATTGATAGACAAAATCAACATCAATGCGTACAAAGCCACGGGCAAACAGCTAGTAAAAAAAGATCGAATAAAATTGCGCAATTACTCGTGTGTCTAGTGGTTACCAAAATAAAATAGTTTAAGTATCTTTAGAGTCAAAATGGAGCTGCATGCGGTGCATGGAATGCATTAGACTAGACTCATCGTCGATTTTAAATATATAAAAACGTTTTGTTTTTATACAAACCTTGTTATTTCTAAAGTAGAAAACATGCGCAAATGTAGGTAACAAAAATTCCACGGCTAAGGGAAATCGATGTAACTAAGTGGGTAAGGTACTCTTATGTTTGCGTAAACACTGACCGCATGACTGAAGATTGATATAAATGCGGCCTCTGACACAACACCGCCATATTGTAGTAAATACATAAAAAAAAGATACAGCTGTCATCTACTAGACACAAAATCCCTCCAATAATTTAAATTTCGAACCTTTTATATTTTTGCAGCTGGCAAGATGCAACTTTTGAATACAGAACAACAGTTGTGTAAGAATCAATTCTTTTTACTTTGGTTTAAAATCGACATTCGATAGGCGTAAAGGATCGATCTTAAAACATCTGCTACCGGTTTTTTTTTAATTGTTCTATTTATAAGCAAAACAGTTGGACTTTATCATGTAGGTATCTACTACATTCAAGACAGTTACTGAATAAAAGATAATAAGCCAAGAAATCTTTAAGCAATAACAACAAATTGCAAAAACAATAACACTAATAGCTACAGCTAAAAGTTTAAGACCCTTTTTTCTACCTGGACTTATAATAACATTTGAATCAATGTAGAGCAGGGTGTGAGAGAGACGGAGCCATAATCTTAATAACAATTCTATATGGATGTTTATTACTCAATCACATCAGAAAGGCTCAGCGGAGGTAGATGTATTATAGCAGTGAGATAGACTACAGCAAAACAACTAGCTAGCAAACATACCTTCAAGAACATTCGTAACAAAGACAAAATAAACAAACCGATTCATCATTCTTTTCATATCATCACGTCATGAAATAGCGTGACATGGGAATCAAATTTCCAGTAGATAGGTACTTACAAAACAGTATTTTAGCGTGATGCATGGCAATCACCCATTCACTAGTGGCACGTTATAGACTAGACTCGACACTAAATTCAGTTCACTGACCCCTGATTAGGACCTTCTATTATGCAATTAGTTTATATTTTGTGCCACGAAACATAATTTATTTAACTGTTTATGTTAACTACTTATCAGAGTACAATAACTATACATATATATGTACATACAAATAGGCTCTTATCAGTCCATTTCTTGCTTTCTCGCACTCTCTGGTAATAGATAACTCAAAGTTATTTTTAAGCATTAGTATATTATAATACCTACTAAAATTAATGTATTTTGACATTCAACGTGCTGCAGATATCGTGATCCATAAAAAAAATCGTGCTAGAATGTGCGAATCTCTGCATAAATATTCGACAGTACCGATTGTAGTAACACTGTCTTTAGAAGAACAAAAGAGGTTTTCATTCTCATGTAGTTAGAAAGATGTAAATTTAAAATCGCAGACATATGTAGGTACTACTTAATAGAGCTGTATGGACGATGTACTGACAATAACAAGAACCATTATCGACAGTACATCGTCCATACAGCTCTGTTAAGTATCACCAAAGAAAAGTACTATTTTAGCCATTATAGGATATCTACTACTGTGTAATTTAAACCTACCCCCTTTTCCATTATAGAATATAGCCACCAAGATATAAAAAGTCAATGACAGATAACAAAATTGACGGAATCAATATGGCGATAGTGACAATGATCGCAATTCCATAATAACCGCCAACCTTGGAAAACTTATTACAGCTGTTCAACTTTGTACTGATGAGTAACATAAAAACCATTTCAGTCTCTATTAAAACAGAGCCATATAAATACCGTGCTTTTGTTCTATAATGATGGTTCGACATGACACGTCAAAGACTAATAGATATCAAACAAATTATAAAGCTAATGTAACCGTATCAAAACAGTGAACAAAGAAAACATATCTGTACAGGTTTACAGTTTGTTGCAATGCCATAAATTGTATGGTGACGAAAAAATTCAAGAAAATGACCATCTAGGAAATCGTAACAACGAAACCGCAAATTTACTGCGCAACCACACAGAGGCTAACAACCTACAACTTCAAATGGTAGTCGCAATAAATTCACAAAAAGCAAGACGCAGTCTCAGATAGTTTTGAAATCTAGCCAAATGTGCCACGGGTTTGGAACTCACTTTCATTAAGTCAATCGCGGAGAAAAATACTAGCCTGAATTAGGTCATGCTTATTTTATAAAACGATATTTTATTAATGGTAAATGGCAAACGAGCAGACTGGTCACACGGTAAGTGACTACCGCTATAGTCACGTGCAACTGTGGGGGCCCAAGTGCCTTGGTCCCCTACACTTACAGGGTAGGTTTAACCGATGAATCACGAACTATTCAATACATTGAACTCTATTGCATGAAACAATATATAACTAAGTATAGTTCCAGTTAAGTACGGAGTACAACCGGTCATTTGATCTAGGAAGCCTACGGAAGGTGTATTTAGCATTTGAATCAATAATGCTTGACTCATAGAACGGCGTGCCTAAATGTCTAGACTTTTAATCATATTAAAAACTTTAGATGGAAAGAGAAAGCACAATATTGTGCTTCATCAAAGTTAAACCAGATTAAATACAGTTTTTGCGATGACAATGGAATTCTTTGCGAGAAATTTATGGTTTTAATACATCCTAATGTAATTAGTCGCAGTTTTGGCGGATAGTTTCTTAGTAGCTATGTCGTACTCGATATCAGATTTCTACAATAGTTACTGTTTGTGTGTGTATGCTTTATCTTTGGCTGGCCTGTTGGAATAATTCTTAGCGATCTTGAGTTCTTGGGGTCACCCAGGATAAAATATATCGTGTTATGAGCACGATCATTTATTCTGTGTCTCGGTGTAGTTTATACATAATATTTGTGTGTCTAAAAATATATAAGTATGTTTATCAGCAGTCTGGGTTATCATAGTGCAGACTGTCTAGTTTCTGCCTGATCAGACTTTCGTGTGTAAGATTCCGTCGACTAGCGTTCCGTCATAGCTTCAGGGCTTATAGGCACGCTCCGCGCTTGCCGACCGCTGCCACCCGGGCCGGAAGTACGGCCTCACGGCCGCTCTGCTCCCGTAATTTGAATCTCTGATAACATTTTCTATGATATTCGGTCGGTAGGTAATGTACTGGGATGTAAAACACGTAAAAATCGATTTCAAAATGTTTCCTTTTTATAAGACTAAATTAAAATGCTAGAAAACATAAGATCAAGCCTACTAAGATTTAAGTTAATTGAATGTCTAAATTCAAACTTAATTAAGTGGTTGAGTTTGAGTTGGCGATTAATTCACTAATCAAATTTGGTAGACCAGTCTACCTTCCCCCCTATAAGGTCAAAATACGATTATTCAAATGGACTATCTGGTTGTACGACCATCAAAGGCGTGTTTAATGCAATCTGTGTCGTTTATCTCCGCCTGCACTTCGCTTGTCTTAGCTTAAGTGGTTACGTACATATGTGCAGACAAGCCTTATTACTATAGCGGGTTTATTATGAATGACAGTTGTTTGGGATTTCGAATATTTCGATATTTTAAGCTGTGAATAAATTAGTTCTAGATAATTGTAGACGAATAAAGGAGCAAGTGTAGTGATCACTTGAATTTATTTATTTGCTACTAAAGTATATTTACAAGTTAAGAAAAAGCTACAGAACCCAATTATTCAAATTTGTAAATCCCTGTCTCTGCGATTGGTTAAAAATATAGTTAAATGTCAATATAGATATCTATTTATTTAGTAAATGGAAGTAATTTAATACGGCTAGCAACATCGAAAATACTTAGTTTATATTTAGTAATATGTTATTTTATTATAAATACAATAATAGTGTAAAAGAATGTGGTTTTATTACAGATATTCTTAGTTACGTATTCTGTGACGAACCGTTGATAATGGCGGTAATCTCGTTTCGTACCATATTGGTATTCAACATACATCGCCGACTACTGAACGACCTTCAACTATCGGTTAGACGGAGGGCCGGCGAATATTTCAATAAAATAACTTTTTTTATTCTTACCATTTTTCTACACTTCTAATACGTGTGTATGTTATAAATGAGAAAAGACCCATCCATACTTATAAATGCGAAAGTGGATCTATCCGTCTGTCTGTTACCTCTTCACGCTTAAACCGGTGATCCGATTTAGATTAAATTTGGTATGAGATAGTTTGAGTCCCGGGAAAGGACATAGGATAGTTTGTATCCCAGAAATCATCCTTTAAGGGGGTAAAAAAGAGGGTTGCAAGTTTGTATGGGGATCAAGAACTGCTAAAACCGATTCAGATGAAATTTGGTATGGAAATAGTTTGATTCTTGAGATAGGACATAGGCTATAACCGATATACACGCGGTCGAAGCCGCGGGCAAAAGCTAGTCCTCCTATAAAACTTATTTTCCAAGCAAAGGGGCCTATGTCCAGCAGTGGACTATTAAATGCTGTTGATGATATATAAACGTTAAACGTTACGTATTAGTAACAAACGGTAATTAACGCGAATAATAGTAATATAGTCTGTAACTTCAGGCAATTCCTAGGTATTAGTTACATTTATCGCTTGTACACAGTAAATACTTAAACGCTGACATTTTGACATTAAAAACAGACACTTCACAGACTTAACAAAACAGACAGACATTTTATTTCTTAGATTTAGTTTGATTAAGTTATTGTAAGTTTCATCTATACTAATATTATAAAGCTGAAGAGTTTGTTTGTTTGTTTGTCTGAACGCGCTAATCTCAGGAACTACTGGTCCGATTTGAAAAATTCTTTCAGTGTTAGATAGCCCATTTATCGAGGAAGGCTATAAGCTATATATCATCACGCTAGTATTCTATATATATATATATATATATATTTCATAGTATATTGTTATTGTCATAAAATATACAATTTGGCATCGCTTCGTCGCAGTTTCTTATTAACTTCCAGACATCCAGACGTACTATAAACAGTTTCACTGTCTCTGGAGAGGCAAACAAGTATACGCTACCTATCCCCAATGCTATAAAGTGGATTGGCAGTGGAATAATTAAAGCTGCTTTCCCTGAAATCTCCTAGTGCTCGTGCAGCTAGTGGCCTGTTTTTAATAAAACACGTGAGGTAAATAAAAGAGTATTGGTTACTTTAAATGTCTCCCATTTCAGATCTTGTAGTCAGATATAGATTTCAGAGTGAATTTAGTATTAATTAAAGTACGATACAGGCTATTTCACATCACGCAAAGACATTTACAATTTAGATACTTATCTTAAACGCTAGTTAAATTACGGTAAAGGCTTGTATTAAATAGGCCAAAAGTGTTAACTTACTTCACTTATTTATTAGAAAAACTATAAAATATTTTGTGTTTTACAGTTATCAGCCAAATACCTAACTATACTCGTATAATCATGACGTAACTTTAAGTCTCCTGCGGTCAGGTGCAAGCGATTATCTGACTAGATACACACACGCGAGAATAACATTGAAAAAGATTTTATGACCATTTATAATGCATGGTCTTTTCCCAAATTAATTAAAGTATAATCCTATTATGGTCGGCCGCCTGTCTGACGCCTTAAGCAAACCTTGGTTGTTTACTACACCAAATCGTTTTTAGATAGAACAAAAAAGAAGACAAATTGGAGTGAGGAATATGGATGGAGAAAACCAGCTAGTAAAAAGACAGTAAGTAGAATAGACTGGGAGGTGGGTTCCATAATCCTATTAAGTACTACGTAAGTCTAGATTTTAAAATGAAGAATCTAGTAGTAAATTCAAAAACAATAACACAATATACTTTTATATTTGGTTATATTTATAAAAGCATTAACTCAGCCACATTAGAAATTAGTTTTGGGCACAAAATAACCAGCACACATGTTTCATGTGTATAATTACAGGGGCGCAGCTCCATGCAAAACGGGGTTCGAAACACGTGTCGTGTGACGCGACAATATGTCGGCCGCCCGGCCCTTGGCGCCCGAGAAACACCTGGAATATTCCATTGGTTTTTTGTATTCCTACATACTCTTGCATTTGGCAATACTAAATAGGTTTAATCCTTAATATATTTGGTTATGTATGGTACTATTTTAACTTCTGACGACATCAAAATGATTGTGTTTTAGAAAGTTCGTATCGCAATTGTAATTACAAGGGTTTTTTTTATAAAAGTTTATTATTACAACGATTACGTCTCGATTTAATCTAATGCACACCTTTACGATACTATCATATTTGAAAACAGAACAAGGCGAGAAAATTTAAGAGTAGAACTTAACTTCAAGTCTAGAAGCATTTAATATTTAACTCTCTGTATTACAATATTAAACTATTAAAAGTACACATCCTCATTAACCTGATTAAAGTAATTATAATTTTAAACGTAGGTACTCGTAAATAATTCAATATTAATTTCACGATAAAATTGAAAAAAAAGTCATGAAGGTATATTCAAAAGTTGTCAAAACAACTGATATTAATGTTTTGAATTTATTCATTCTGAATTCGATTGAACCGATGCCAAATAGGGCGAAATAAGGAATAGCGCAATCTCGGTCTTTGGACTCAAAATCTGCAAGAAACAGAGATAAACGTTGCCGATGGTAATCAGCAAATGTTCAGCCAAAATCCAAATTTCAGTACCATATCAAAATATGGAAAAATAATCCACTATTCACGGTTGGTCTGCCAATGCGGAGTTCGTCGACCTACAGATATTTTTTAACGACGTTACGCTACCTAGGTCTATTTTTGGTCACGTGGCAGATAACTTATGCATCTCAGGATCAAGTGCGACCATGTGGCTTCTTCGATAAGTATCTACTTAACAACATCTTTCTATGACAACCAACAAATTTCTGTAGGTAAATCTCATGATTGGGATACAAGAATTCTATAAAAAAACAATTTAATTTTGAATACATACAAGAGTTCAGGCAATTCAAAGGTATGTAACATTTTTAACATGATGGACAATTCCAGGATGTATACATAATTTACATATAATAGAATGCGAAATCTTAGAGTTAGTAAAACTTGTAGTTTGGTCTGTTTGTCAATGACGTAAAAGCTGGTGAAGAAATAGAAACTAACTATTTAGTTTTGAAGCGATTTGATGCCGAAATTTTCGGAACCCTTATTATTTATTTAATATTTCTACATTCATTAAATGTAGAAAGGAGTAGGGAGGGGCAAAGATTACGAAGCGAGGAGAAAACAAAAATTTTCGTGCAGAGAACATAACCACGCAGAAGTTAAGAGCAATTCATTCCATTGCTTGATAACACTTTCTCCAAGATGAAATGTATTTAATGGTATCGACAAGTGAACAGTATGAAAGTCTTTTCTGGGAGGTAAATAAAATACAAACTAACAAATACTGAGTACTATATGTATCAGATTGTACGATGTATTATATCGAGCATGATACATAATAGATTGACAGGACAATATGCCTACTACAACAAACAAAGCTCCTTACACATAACAAACGTCATTTAAACCAAAACAGACCATATTTAACCAACTCCTGACCATTTTTATAGGGTTCCTGTCTCAATATACACGAACGCGCGTCATTACGCCATATTTGCATGTAGGTACCATGGTTATTGAGTACGCCTTCCTCATTTAATGCATGCAACATTCCTAAGTACAAGGTACGCATTGTTTTAATTCTGTCGATAAGTAATGATATAGCTCTTCGTTTTATTAAGAATATAGATTAAGGGCAGAATGTATTAATAATTTATATTTTACTATACTTATGTTTATTGCATTTAGTTTACAATACTTAAGACAAATAAATTCACAGGGATTTCCTAGTCGGTTTGAGTCCTAATTACCAATTGCTCTAGTAATGAAATACTTATCCTCCTCGGAAAAAAACAACAGCAAGGCCATGATGTAACATAATAAATAGCAATAATATTACTAATAGTGTGTTTTCCTATTGGTCAGGTGTGGCACTACAAAAATCAAAATAATAGTACTAACAAGTGTTAACACACTGATGGCCACAAATATACACACCAGGGGCCTGAATTTGTGTGCAAAGCGACAGTGTTTTGACACAAATTCACAAGTTTGCAATGTATCATGTTCAGAGGAACAGGATACACATACACTGCAAACTTGCCATAATGATTTATATATTGTTTTCAGCAAGCGATAGTGACTAATGAGGAAGCATTGTGTACAATAACTCATAAAGGTTTTATATAAATTAGCTGAAATGGGATGAGAATAATTAAGGATGTCAGAAAACGAATTACATCATCAAAATCAATAGTTACATGAAACAATGCATTATAAAATGACCGCAGGCAATAGCCGATGTTATTATATAACTGTCACCATATGTTACAATCATACATACAAGTTCAACTGAAGGATAAAGACCATCAATATTACTACGCACTAAATAGATGTCTAAAGGTATAGGGAAAAAAACAAAATAAATTGTATATATAACTGTACTATAAGGGGAGTATAATAATACTATACACCACAGTATTTCATTCGACCACATCAAATGATGATTAAAATTTGTTCTGTGTCTGGGTGTACTTATTTATCTAAAGTATGTATGTATTGCATAAACTTGACACAAACCCTATACCAATCTGTCTGGCCAGCGTGGTATAGTAGGCCAAAACCTACTTTCTAAGGAGAAGTCTATGTCCAGCAGTGGACTACAAAAGGCTGTTAATGATGTATTTGGAAATATTTAAGTATGTCTATTAGCAGTCTGATTACCATAGCACAGGCTCTGCTTAATTTTGGATCAGATTTTGTATGCCAGATGTGTGAAATTGTTTATAAGTATTAATTAAGTATATTTTGTGGCAACTAGTTTCTTATACAGACTCCTACAGTGATAGCTCTGTAGCTTTATTTATGATACTTGTAAATGTAGAATTTTGGAAGATAATATGTACACAAAATAAATAAGTTATTCTGTATATGTTTTCGATTTCTAAATATAAAAGTACAGTAGTGAAAATTCAATAAGTTGAACAAGTATCATGAAACAATATTGTTTGGAGACCTGTCGGGATTTTTATTCCATATTGAAATGTAACATAAAATATGAAATGAATTTCATTTAGTAATAATGACAAAAATAGATAGAAAGATAAGAAAATAAGGAAGTTGTTAATTTTAATGTTTTTCTTTTTATATATGTTACCTTAGTCTGTCATAAATGACCAATTTACAATTTTTTTTAGGAGGGTATTATTCCCCATTGTTTCCATTCATTTTGAAGAAAAACACCCCTAAGGATGAAAATTAAGAAATGAAGAATACAGTTTATGTGTTTATATTTAGGTTGGTAATACTTTTTTATACATTAATTATACTAGCACACTAAGGTGGTACAGATATACTTATGAACAAAAAAAAAAAAGAATGCTAAATAAATTATTTGGCAGGTACCATGGTCCTTAGTTCATCATAGTGCTGCTTCATATTTAATATGTGGTGGAACTATAAGATATAGGTAGAAAGTAGACTATTGTTTATTATTCTATATTCAATAGAAGAAGGAGCTTTTGAGCAAGTTTTTGACTTCACTATTGGCGTACTGGTTTAAGTGGTTACCTCACCGCTTCCTACTGTGCTGAGTGTTGTGGTGAACCAACAACACTCTTCCCAACATTGGACAACACTCAGTGTGATCCACAAATTGTTGCTCTAAGTCTGGGTGTTGTTTGAGTCCATTTCATATATCTTTGTCAAGTTCACACAGGCTATATTCCCAATGCGGGAAATTTCTTTTTACAAAATAAAAGTGTGTGTGTGTATGTAGATAAAGTACAATATAATATGTATGGATTATCACAAGAGAAAAGATCTTGGAACATATTTTTAGTACCTGTTAGAAAATTTGATAGATGGTAAAAATTTAAAATTAAGATAAGGTGTTTTTTTCCTAAATTCATTAATTTTATGCAAATGACCACTTGAGTGACTCAAGTTGAGAGCCATAGAGCCAAGTTGTAGCCATGATGTTTCATATCTAGTGCATTTATGCTTTTCAATTTAGTATATTAAATCAAGTTTAACCTTCTTCAGTAGCTACTTTGCTTATGCAAGCTGCAGAAGTGCCTTTGGCTAATAGCCAGGCACTTCTGCAGTTTGAATATACTAGTAATATACTAAATATTGATCTCCTAATTGTCAGTGGTATGTTTATCAATTTTAGAATCATCCAGAATATTTTAGGCCAAGTGCATGAATTTCACGCATGATTTGGCAATTTAAATTATTTGTGAGCTAAGTTCTGTATTCATTGTTCTGGGCTCTATATCCAACTAGAATAGTTATTATTGTACCTTGCAGATAATAATGTATAATTTAAACATGGTTTGTAAGCCAAGAGAAATTGATTAACTAGCTTAAAACACTCGGACCAATGAAGAATTGTTCAACACATTACAACAGATCTTTAACCAAAACTAAAGACAGCAAATTCTAATTTTTGAAATGATAATCCAGTAAATATACATAAAACCAGTAGCAGAACTGACCTAATGAGTCATATACATATGTTGATAAAAAAAAACGCTGTATTCGCCTTATCATTCAAAAGCGATAAAGTTCATGAAAAAACAAAGAACCTCTGAGGATCCTGCTAAATATTTTATTTATAGAAACTTCTAGCGACATTCCGGACAAGGAAATATGAACATAAAACTGTAGCCCATTGAATCCATAACGGCGCAAAACGTGCTGTGCAAGAAAAAAAATATAGAAATGAACACCGGCAATTACGTCTTATTTTAGACACTAACTGTAAAAATAATGAATCTAACGTACATGAAGTGGCGGTCACTCCATTCATGCGGCAAACAAAATATAACGGTTCCTTCAATTCTTTTGTTCTATTACTTCGCGGTAACGTGATAATAATCCGGGGAGAAGTTAATTTTGACGCCTTTTATATGCAAATATGTGGTGTAATCTACATGCCTATGTCCTGCGAACTCGATACCTTGTCCTGCACCATCAAGGCACATTGACCTTTACAAAAATCTTAAAAAATAACGGCTCGCGTCAGACTAGACTACGGCCGGTGTCATACAAATGTATAAAATAATCTCACTCACCCGACATTAACGCTGTTATTGATGCACTAACCGGTTTTCAATACAAATAGTGAATTTTAAAGTTTACTAAGTTACTTTACACTTATTTTAATCGAAGAAAACGATTACTCACCAACTGGTCGCTTCCCTTCTTTCTGACGGAACGGAACCGAAACCGTATGCAGGAAAGAGATAGGGATTCGAAAAAAAGGTATTGCTAGCTTCAAATTTAGAAAGATACTAATTATTTGAATGTGGTATCAATTTGAAACTGATTAAGCTCGTAATACGTACGAAAAAGCTTACGACGCTATTATGATAGTAGTGATAACTTAAATTAGTCGAACTTTTTAATATTGAAATCGTTTAATTTGAGAAAAGCTTAGGTTATTACTTAAATTTATTGTAAAGTACGAAATACGGGCTAGTGCTGTGGGTTAGAGTGGGAGGGGAGGAGCCTGCCTACCGCTGTCGTATGCTCGAGAGAAAGGAAAACTCTCCCATAAAATAATTCAATATGGCTGAACATTTTTGAAAGCTAAGGTACGCATAAGTCGTGACTGATAATTTTCCAATTTATCAGTCTAGTACCGTATTACAGATATTTTTCAAGTCCAGGATATAATTACAATCTAAAAAGTTACATAATATCCTTAAAATCGTCTTGTAAATAACCCTAAGTTCACAACTTATAATCGTGCGTGACAATAAGCAAGTAAATTTTTGGGTGCAACTGTGAATGATATCCGAGCTTACCTATTTCTGATTGTAACAGGAAGAAAAAAGAGTCCATTAAGGACACTGTTCAAAAGATTGATAGTTGAGGACAATCCAAGAATTTTAATATACGTATGTAAGATAGAAAAGATTTTTTTTTTCAAAAGACTAATAAATTTTGATCTCCTTAATTGTGTTTTTCCTTAGTTTTTAAAATGGTTTGAAACTACTCCAAACTATATTTTGACGTGACATTCAAACTCAAACTTTCTTTATTTCATAAAATTTTCAAAATTGTTTGAAATCGTCTTCCATGTAGACTCTAAAGTCATAGATCAACACACACAAAAGCAACAATCTCTGTTTTGTCAAATAGTAACCAAATAAATTTAACAAAATCAAACCCATACAAAATCTATGCCTGTGCCGATCTACAACCGCCCGTTTCCAAGGGGTTGAGCCTTATGAGAAGAAAGGGCAAACAAACTCATGGCCACTCTTTTGCAATTCACAAGTAGATACAATGGCACTATTAAATATATCACAACATTGTTTTGATGTGTGCTAGTATGTCCGTTATTAAGGACTTAAAGGTGAAAAAACAAGGAAGAGAAAACAAGATTAAGAAGAACAAACGAATACAAGAGAAAATAAAGTGAAACATAAAAAATAGAAAAAATAATAAAAAACATACTAGCCACACCACATTTTTACTTAAGAAAGAAATAGCCTGCGCTAATTAATCCCAAGCATTCTTGTCCTCCATGTAATCCACAATCGAGTAGTAGGCCCTCTGGCACAAGCCACGTTTTATTGCGGATTTAAATTTGTTAATACTCAACTCCTGAATATTATTTGGGATTTTATTATAAAATCGGACACATTGACCTCGAAAAGACTTGTTTATCTTTTGGAGCCTAGAGGCGGGTACAACAAATTTATTTTTATTTCTGGTATTTATGGCATGTACATCACTTTTTTTCAAAAAGCTATCTTTATTTTTGTGAACATATATTACATTTTCATAAATATATTGACTTGCCACTGTCATTATATTTATTTCTTTAAATTTCTGCCTCAATGAACAACGACTGCCTAAATTATAAAGTGCTCGAATAGCTCTCTCATTATTTTATAATATTTCTACTTAGAAAGAAAAAATCACACCTGGCAACTTCTCATGGATTTTCTGACAAAATCTGGATTAAACCGCTTAATTCGTCCAAAAATCAAAATCATTGTAACGTAAAATAAAAGTACATTTAAAAAATCTAGTACATCGTTTTGTTTTTATTCCTTAACAAAATGTTGTAGTAGAAAATATACCACTAGAAAAGCAGAACTATTAATTAATTTTTGGACAAATGGAAACAGTGCTGCTATAATAAAATTTTAGTAAATTCTATTGTCAATTCAATCGATTGAAGATCTGACAAAATTAAATGGTGTAAAAAACAAACGCTAGAATAATAATCCTGGTTCGTTCAGTGGTAAGTTAACTTCAAAAATAAAGAATTTATTACACTTTACTTCTTTGCTTGTTTTTGAATTTGTATATCTTATAGATATATTAAACGAAATTAGAATACAAATAAAATTTTGCATAAAACCAGCAAGTAAAATAAGTGGCTCACTACGAGTATTGCTGCTCTATTGCTCTAGGACAGCACAACTTTATTACTAGTAGACTGAATATAACGACACATGTAAATCTCATACTGAATTTAATATTAAGTAATTTTTAAATGCTTGTTAATCAAAAAATGTACACAATATATGTTTTACATGAACTTGTTAAATCGATTTTTCATCATTCCTGTCCAGCTACTGCACTAGAGCATTCAATACCATTTCAAAATTTATTAAGTGGACAACCCTAAAAGAAACGTCTAGTTCCGTTTTGTTTAGAAATATTTTATGAAAGATAAATTGTTTTAAAATGGAAACAGCAACAGAAGATAGTCAAAAAGAAAGTGCAGATACTGCAAATGTAAGCAATACTGCTAATGTAAGTATAATCTAGTTTTAATTTACATGTGGTTTATAAATAGAATGCTATCGGGTATCGGGAAACAATTTACCCACTTTATTTAATCAAATTCTCTGCATTTACCGTTATTAATTTTATTTTAAATTTGCAATAAGTTGCGAAGTTTAATCTGATTAATTAGAAGTCGTAAAAGAATATAATAATATCGAAAAAAGGTGATATTGTTAACCTAAAAGTAAGTTGGCCCCCAGCCAATTTCCGTAATGTTTTTGGTATTTTAGTTCAGAAGCACGATTCACATGCTTCTGCTTTTATGGTTGACGACAATGCAAATTGTTATCTAACGTGTTTTTTATAATGTCTTTTAAAATTCTTATTGGTTTCCAACAGCAACAAGTATTGCCTGTTTACCATAAATGTAAAGTCACCAGCTTTTACCACTCACGAGTCAAATTTCGTAATAACAGAATTCTAAATATAAATAAAGGTTTTGTTACATTATCTGTAGGGAATGGGTTTATTTAGGTCAAAATTTGTGTGGATTTGAAATGTTATAAATAGAACAGTATTGTCACCTGTATTTTAAAGTATGAGGGGAAACCTATGTGGAGGTATATGTAGGGTTAGGTTGTAACTAATGAAATTTGAAGACATGATGCTATTATGTGTAGGTTGGATTCAGGAAAATGCTAATACAAAGTTAAAATTATACATATCAATAATGCTTATTAATTAAATGAATGAATGAATGATATTTATTACTGATTTGTTAGTTTACAAGTACTATAGAAATCCAGCAGTGGACTATTAAAGGTTCTTGATGATGTGAAATTAATCAGTCAGCCTATGTCTATTCCTATAGACAACGTTTATAGTTTTTTTTTAACATTTAGTACAGCTATACTATCTGGGCTTTGTAAGTGCTATAACAGGCCTATTCAATAAAAAAAAATTTGACTTCAAGTTTGTCTTTGGTTAAACCAATAGGAATAAAAATTATTTAGTAAAACTAAATAAAATTACAAGACAAAAAAAAGATATGTATATAAATTATATTATATCAATTACATATCTTTTTTTATCTTGTTTCAAACAATGTAAACAAGAATAAAGTTCACTATATTGTTAAGTTCTAATTGGAAGGCCGTTCTTATTGGGAATGTACTGGTGTACCTAAAATACATTTAAAGTCTCTCAACGAAGACCTGTGGCAATTACCTCCAATACTGTATTGTTTAAATTTTGATGCCAAACTGCTATCAAATGCATGTTTAAGAATTACAAGTAGAGGTATACCTCTACTTGTAATTCTTACTCTAAATAACAAAACATAATAATAATAATAACATATCTCACACATCTCACACACATCCGTCTGATCCCAAACTAGTCAGAGCCTGTGCTATGGTAACCAGACTGCTGATAAACATACTTATATATTTTTAAATAGAAACATATTATAGATAAATTATACCCAGAGACAGAACAAATGACCGTGCTCATCACACAATATTTGTCCTGGGTGGGAATCAAACCCACTACCTCCGGTTTAGCAGTCAGGGTCACTAACCACTAGACCAACAGGCCTGTCAATAATATATTTTTTAAGTAATGACTAATTAAAATTACTAATTAAAAACTTATTTATTATCTGTTGTCTGTAGTGCTGAAAGTATTAAATCTATTTGAATATATATTAATTTTCCAACGTCTACTCTCTCAACATAAATTCTATGTTCTAAATTTTACAGAATGCTACAATACCAGTCCCATCTGAACCAAAAAAGAACAGAAAAGATGACCGCACAAAGAGAGATGATAAAAATCTTGAACAATTTATGAAAACGCTTAACCCTATACCAACAGTTGACGAAAAGTTGTCTCTAGTTTGTAAAAAATATGTACAGTCTGCAGATGAAATTAAGAAGATGACGTTCTATATTAAGCAGTCAGATAAGCGTCATGCATTGGTCATGAAAGAAAAGGAACAGTTACAATTGGAGTTTAATAAAACTGTTCTAGTTAAGTCTAAGTTAGAGAATCTTTGTAGAGAATTGCAGAAACAAAATAAAGCTATCAAGGTAAGCAGTACTAGCCATCACTATAATGATTAAAAGATTTTTTTATTTTTTAACTCAAATCATCTCAGAGACAGTCATTTGAGGGCGTAGTGTAAGTATTTCACTTTATCACGGTGACCGCATTTGGCATTGTGATTGGTAAAGACATCCGTTTCTTGTCCCTTAATCACGACAGAAATCTTAGCTCAACGAATAATAAGCAAAGAACACACAAGGGGTCACTTCTTTTGTGGCCCCTTGTGTGTTCTTTGTTAAAGTAGTACTGCTCTGGAATGCACTCCCACTTGAAATCAGGATGTCCATAAACCGTTTCACATTTAATAATGTACGTTTTGCTAAGTTTTATATAAAAAATATATATTTATAATCGGTGATTACAATTGTTACCTCAGTTAGGTGCACCTACAAGATTTCTACACCACCTAAAGAGTGGCTGGTAGAGAATGCCCAGGGCATTAAGTCCGCCGATGTACATAAGTTCATGAAGTTGTAAAATAAATAAATAAAGAGTGTAGTTTCGGGGTCATGGTGACAATTGAGACAATGTAAAATAAAGTTACACTAGACCCTAGACATAGAAATTATTGCTACTATTAAATCATATTCATATGAATATCTTTTTTTTTTTTTTTTTTTTAAAAAGACAACGCCCGCATTAGGAATACATATTCCTGTGTCGCGGGGGACTTTACAAACATACATGAAACGGACACAAAGAACACCCAGACTCAGAACAACAATTTGTGGATCACACAAAGTGTTGTCCCATGTGGGGTTTGAACCCACAACACTCGGCGTAGTAGGAAGCGGCGTGGCGACCACTTAAACCACTGTATATACACCACAATACAGGAATGTATTCCTAAAGCGGGAGTTGTCTTTTATAAAAAAGAAAAAAAAAAAAACACCCAGACACAGAACAACTGACCATGATCATCTGACAATATTTTTCACATGTATTAAATACATACTGTAAACATAATTATATATTATATTAAGGACATGATAGTTTAAGTTTCTAGGTAAAACTGTTTTTATTACTTGTTGTATGTTGTATATAATATACTAGCTGTACCTTACCACGCTTTGCTGTGGCACATTGTAGTTAAGAAAAATAGATTAATACCATTACTGAATCATGTTGTACATTGTATCAAAATTTGAGTTCAATCGGTGCAGGCCCTTTTATGTTTTTTGTGGTGGCAAACCATCTTAACAGCTTGTTATATATAGATTGTGATGAACAGCTAAGTTCTTCATATATGCATAATAGACAATACTTTAGTTGTACACCAGTTTTTTTTGACATTATAAAGTGATTAAATGTACAAAGAAAATAATGTGCAAAGGGCGCCCTTATCACTTAGGACAATTTCATCCAGGCAACCTTTGTAGGATAGCATAATCAAACGGTAATTTTAAATAGATAGAGATAAGAATAAGTGACCAAATGGTAAGTGTTTACCGTTGCATTAACGATTGTCTCGTTAATTTTCCAGTAAAAGCAAGATTATTTGGAAGGTGTTTAGATTTAAATGTTAATATTTTAATAATATTTTGTAATAACCATTATTATTGTATTCACTTGCAGGAAGAGTCATTGCTAAAAATCCGTGAAGAGGAAGAACGCCGTAAAGAGACTCAGGCCAAGTTCCAGAATACTCTGTCTGAGATCACAGCAATGCTGCAGCAGAACAACGAGAAGAATGCGAAACTGAGGGACGATAACATCAGTATGACTGAGAAGTTTAAGAGTGTCGTTACACAGTATCAGTTGAGGGAGCAGCAGGTAAGAGAATTTAACTACTCATAGAAAAACTGTATTTAATGGGTTACAGTTATTAACCGACTTCAAAAAAGGAGGAGGTTCTTAATTCGACTGTTTTTTTTTTTTTATGTTTGTTACCTCATAACTTTCGACTGGGTGAACCGATTTTGATGATTCTTTTTTTTATTGGAAAGCTGGTGCTTCCCGTGTGGTCCCATTTCAATTTGGTCTAGTTCTGACCATGGAATCCATGAGAAAACCATTGAAGTCGGTATTTTTTTGTTAAAATTTTATTTTAAAGAAATGAATGTGTTTCCGTGTGGTGAGGGATCAAGAATACGGAGTGTCACCACCTCTATTCATCCCGTGGGTGTCGTAAGAGCCAAATAAGGGAGCAAACTACGTAAGACGACAGCACTGCAAAGAGAAGGAAAACTTGAAACAAACCCTATACCAAACCGACTAGCCAGGCCAAAACCTCCTTTTTAAGTACAGCATGTCCAGCATTTGATAATAAGACTTCTTCCAAAAAACATAGTTTGAGCCAAGACACCTTTAAATTCAAAAAGGCTGTAATTTAGTCAGGGTAATCAGCCGCGTGGTCGGTTCGTTAATTAAATGATGGGCAGAAATTATAGTCAGGCCACTTTCACACTTTATAATAGAACTGTGGAAAAATATTACATTAAGGATTTTAAGTTTATGGAGACAGAGTTAGGCTAAGAGTTAGTGTTGCAAAGGACTCGACTCAGTGTGTTAAGGCTCGAAGTCCAAAGTCAAACTGAGCCTTAGTCATTTAACAGCGATTTAAGTCTTACAAAGGACTCTAGTCTTCAAGAAAAACTCAGATAAGACTTGAAGCTTATCATTCGAAAATACTCGAATAGGTGATGAGTTTAAATTATTTATAGATAGTTCAACAACTAGTGGCAGTCGTCGTCCGAGCACCGCGTCACTGCCACACGAATGAAAGTTGTATATTTACAAGCCCACGCACACATAGGGCCGCGCGCACAACTGAGTTGAACTATCTATACGTAACTATGCCTAGAAAAAAATCCAATAAAACAAAATTATTATAAATTAACTAAAAACTCACTTCGAAGACAATAAAGATGTGAAAATATGACGCCAGTATGGTTAATATTACCCTCTAAATTGTTAATAGTTTAGATATTTGAGTAAACGTGATAACCAGTTAGTATATTGCATTTGTTCGTCCGCGTAGTGTTGTTAAATTGCCGGCATTTTCAAAAGCCGGCAATTTTATAACTAAAAAAAAACCATCTCGGCAATAAAACTATACTAGCTACAATGTGTCTCGAATCATGGCTGAACTTTAATTAAAATTACCCATTTTTATGATACCTATGAATGATTAAAAATATCCTTAACCAAAACTGTAATGTTTTTGTTCTCAACATTTCTCGCGGTCGTTTAAATGTAACAATTGCTAGACGCATATATAAAGAGATATATAAAGAGAGAGATATATATATAAGTCGCCACGCCGCTCACTAGGCTGAGTTGCGGGTCTGATCCCTACAGAGACGACACTTTGTGTAATCCACAAATTGATGTTCTGAGTCTGGGTGTTCTTTGTGTCCGTTTCATGTATGTTTGGAAACTTCCTCGCTAAACAGGATACTATATTCCTAGGGCGGGAGATGTCTTTCTAAAAAGAAAAGGTATAGGGTTTGTGTCAAGTTTTTCTTCTATTTGCAGTGCTGTTGTCCTGCGTAGTTTTCTCCCTTAGTCGGCTTTCACGACACTCGCGGGATGAATAGGGGTGGCGACACTCCGTATCGTCACCACACGGATTACCAGCCCATGTGTGCTAAAACATAGCTTTTCTAAATAAATGTAATATGTTTTACTTTCAACTATTTTATTTTAGGTTGACAAAATGTCTAAACAAATGGCTTTAGAGAACCAGTTATCAGAAGCTAAGATGCAGAAGCAGAATCTCGAGCACCAGGCGGATAAAGAGCGCCTATTGGCTGAAATAGAACAGCTCAAGGTCACCGTGGCGACGTATAGAGCCAAAATGAAAGAGTTTAAAGGGGTTGAAACCAGTACGTATTGCATATGAAAAGTTTGAGCGATTCTGTTGTGTCAAAGTTTCAGTGTAGTCTGCAGTAGTAAGTTAAAACATTCTTATTTAGAGACTTGAGATGATATATATTAATGAATACGTAATAAAAATGGTAAGAGTGATAATTTACGCCATGACATTACCATTGACTGCACTGATGGTGGTGGAAGCGGTTACCTGCTGCTTCCCACTGAGCTGACTGTAGTGGGTTAGATCCTCACATGGGATAACACTTCGTGTGATCCACAAATTGTTGTTCTGAGTCTGAGTGTTGTGTATGTATGTTTGTAAAGTCCCCGAAAGTGCAACAGGATATATTCCTAGAGCCTTGCCTTGGGGTTGACTTTTTTAAAAGAAAAAAACCAAATTGGTAAGTATAAATATAAAAAAACTATATATTAATTTTACCTCTGTCCTCCAGGTCTTCGCAGTCAGCTGGAAGTGTACACAGACAAATATGAAGAATTTCAGAATGCATTAGTTAAAAGCAACCAGATGTTTGGAGGCTTCCAGGAGCAGATGGATAAGGTGAGGAAACTGTATTTTTAAGCTTCTAAAAATGTTTATATTTTGTTTTATTGTTAAACAGTTTTGAAAAATCCACCATACTTGTTTTGTACAATTTTAAACTGTCATTAGCCAAGGAATGTACCTTGCTGTTAGCATATACTCGTAGTTATAATGCTTATAGTTGGTAATGGTCCATATGAAGAAATTACCTAATCCAAAATGAGTCAAAATTTAAGAATAAATGTTAAGCTATGAAATATTAATAGTATCTGTATTTATAATAATTCAGAAAACCCCTCTTTTATTAAAATTATTACAAACTCCTTTTTTAACATTCAGACAGTTAATTGAATAGTTTCTGCAGAACAGGTTTCAGATTTATTGTCATGGGTCTTTGATGGTTTCAGTTATAACTTGAGTTGTAACACAATATTTTTATTTACAACAGATGTCAAAGAAGATCAAGAAGCTGGAGAAAGAGTCCCTCTCGTACAAGACCAGGTGGGAGACGTCCCAGTCAGCCCTGTTGGACATGTGCGGGGAGCGCCAGGCCAGCGAGGAGAAGGCCGCCGCCTCCAACCGGCAGCTGCAGCACATGCAGAGCTTGTGTCGAACCTTACAGGTCACTAATTAAATTCTTTTAAGGAATGTCTCAACTCAGCAATGTCTCATTCTTTATAGATTTATATATCGACATAGTGTCATTCCAATAAATTGACTGTTTTGTTGAATGTAACATAAATATTATAGGTAAGGTAGCTGCCAGAATTAATATAAAAAAACCCGTTCCCAAATTTTTGAGCCTTCTGAGAATAAATCAAACTAAACTCACAGCCTCTCTTTTAAAACAGCAGATAATTAATAATAGTTGGTGAAATAATATAATAAAACACTGATTTTAATAATACATTATAAATATTGAAAACTAGAAAATAAGGATAAAATGTAAGAGTGAATATGAAAATGGGTTTTTGCTTGAAATTGGATCAAAAAACTAAATGAAAGGTATTCCTAGTCTTTTTTTTGTTGACGGGTTGGAAAATCCTTTCGGATCTCCTGCTCTTCGGGGACTCAGGAGCTAGGAGTATGTGGTGATTCCACCAAAAACTACCCCGACATCCGGCCTCAGGGAGAAGACCTGGACCATGTTATTTCAGGTTCTATAGTCCTAGTCCTAATACCTACTTTCTGAGCTGACGCAGATGATCTAGAGGTGGAGCGACGTGTGTATTACTGTATACCCAATGTTTAATTATAAATGATGTGCTTTCCTATGGGTATATCATTATTACAACATTGGTAGATAAACTATGACAATTGCCCCTACCTTCCCTGTGAAGGATAGGATCTCCAGTTCATATACATTTATTTTATTATTATTATATATTTGTTATCATAATCTACACATATAATCGAATTGTAACAGGTCGATGTTTGTACATTATAGATATTAAAGAAAAAAACACTAAAGGTGGTCTATATTTCGATATAGAATATATATATAGGAATATATTGTTTTGAGTTCTGTTACTTCGGTAACAGAACTCAAAACAATATATTAATGAATAGTAAATCTAAAAAAGCCTTGGGAACTAATTATTTATGGGTATTACTTGTATTATTCATTTTTTGTTTCTTCAAGTGGCCGTAAACCTTCTAGTTTTTAGTTTAGTTAGTTACAAAAGTGTGTGTTTTTTATTATTATAATTTATTTAGTCATTAATAATGATTATTTTCATTGAGACCAAAAACGTAACAATTAAGTAAGTGATATATGTTTCTGTACACGTGGCAAAAGACACCTGTATTTTTATATATAAAAAAAGTTGTTATCAGGATAACGGGACAATCTATTTAAATTATTACATTTTCATCGGTCCTCGAAAAGTGTGCAAATTAAGTGATGTTTTGAAGTGGTTCAAAATCACTCCGTTATACATATATATAACTATCGAGCTAACAAAAGCTTGTTAAAAATTTACAGTATATTACATTGGTCTGTTCGGTAAGTTCGAAAAGTTTAATGGTGTTTTTTACACCAACAATATGTATAGTTTGTGTATGGCACAAGTGGGCTATCGCAGTGCGTTAGAGTGAGCGTGTGTGCGTGTTGCAGGCGGAGCGCAGCGCGCTGCTGGCCACGCTCAAGGACCACAACATCGAGCGCCCGCCGCTACCGCCCGCCCCCGCCCCCGCGCCCGCACCCGCCCCCGCGCCCGCCTCCGCCTCCGCGCCCGCTACCAACGCCAAGGTCTGTACCCTCATCGTTCATTCAACTTAACTTAACATACAAATAACAATTAAACATAAAAATAAAAAGAATGTAAGCAATATCGTCCACCGACTGGTCAATGCAAAATACCTGGTCTGGCTTACTCAATTGTTTATTTGCATTCCACGATGCGTACTTGGGTGATGGGTTTATGTTATGTTTAAACCTTTATGGACCCCGTCGGACACAGCAAAATATTTCACATCATCACATCGACATAGGCCTCTCTGTAGAGAGGAGGTTTTGGCCTACTATACCCGCCTGGCCAAACAGGTTGGCATAAGTTTTGTTTGAGTTTTCCTTCCTTTTGCAATACTGTTGTCAAGGACGGTAACACTGCGTATTTTTAATCCGTCACCACACGGACTATAATACGGTAATACAATACACAATAGAGCATTTTTAATCAGATGTATTTCAGACATTGATACAGAACCGCTCGAGAATAATTACAAAATAATATGACTTAATCTTTGTACTTTTGTCGTAGCGTAGGTCGCTATACTAAATCCGATCCTTCGATCGTAACCCAGAATTATTGAGATTTTTATAAGTAAATTTTAAAGTAATGATTGCCAAAAATCTGCTATTATATAAATTAACTATTAAAATATAAAATTTAACCACTGATACATAAAAATTCTAAATTAAAAAAGACTTGATTATTTTTAAATTAGAATAAAATAACAAAATCTCATAAATAAATAATAACGAATCAATAAATCCATTTTTTTATTAAAGAATAATCAGCATAACTCTTGGTTAGTAACAATTTGCATTCATTTACTTTTAGGTTGACGCGATGGCCGCCAACTGTGCTCAGCTACGCCAAAGTCTTGCACATCTACAAACACAACTGAATGTGCTCACAAACAAACAAAACGAAGAATCACCTAAACCAGAACCGAAACCAGAAAAACAGGAAAAGAAGAAATCAAAATCAAAGAAGAATAAGGGTGAAAAGAAAGCAGAAAATAATGCGCCGAAAGAAGAAAGCGATTTAACGGATGAAAACCAGACCAGTGCTAGTGAAAACTTGTCACAAAATACAGAAAAGGGCGATGAGACAACACTAGAAACCTTAATACAAGCCATAAATAATGCTAATATTAATCTTTGTGACTTAGAAGTTGTCAGTGATGAATTCGCCGAAACTGTCAAAACAAATCTTGAAATCAAAGAAATTACTGAAGAAGATAGCTCAGAAGTTAAAACGACCAGCAATGAAGTAAGTCCTAATGTTGAAAAAGTCATTTCAAATAAAGAAGTAAGTTTTAAAATTGACGAAGTTGTTCCAAATGAAGAAGAAAATTCTAAAGGTGACACAGTTATTCTAAAGGAAGACGTAAGTTCTAATGTTGATAAAGTCGTTTCAAATGAAGAAATACGTTCTAAAGTTGACAAAGAAATTCTTAGTGAAGAAACAAATCCAAAAGTTGAAGAAGTTGTTCTAAATGAAGAAGTAAGTTCAAAAGTTGAAGAAGTCGTTAAAAATGCTGAAGTAAGTCCTGAAATTGTTTTAAACGAAGTAAAGAACGCCTTAACAAATTTGAATTTGAATAGTCCGCCAAATATATCACCAGTTAAAGTTGAGGTTATCCAAAATGGAGACAGTAATCTCTCAGATCATGTAGAAGAGACCCAAAAGGAAGTAAATTTAGAGGCAAATGATGCCCAACAAAACGTGTCAATTGTAGAGTCTTCTAATGACGAAGTGTCACATATTAATGAAGTGAAACCGATATTAAACAATGCTTGAAGTGAATTATGTAAATAGTGTGGACCGATTTTTATGTTGTTTTAGACGAGTCCTAATTTTTGGAATTTCTTAATGTTTTCTTCATGCAAAGCCTTTGTTGATTTGTTGTTGGTGTTAAATATTGTCATCTATTCAATATCAATGTTGCTACTTTCTGTAATTATAAAAGTCTGAATCACACAATTAATTTTTTTTTTTGATTTTTCTGTTGTTTTACTAAAATAGTATTATAGGTGATTCTTCTTTTCTAAGGAAAACCTCCTTTCTAAGGAGAGGCCTATGTCCAGCAGTGGACTAGTATAGGCTGTTGATGTGTGATGTTCTTTTTCTACTCCTGGCTCATTGTTAGAATTTGTTTATTTTAACAAAAATACTAAATACCTAATGTGTTTCTATAGTAAAAATTAAATAATATGAACAATGTTGTGTTGGTGAAATATTCCTAGAAATTGGTTCATTACTTTTAAATCAAAACACGGATATAAATATATACATACCAATTAGAAAAAAAAAAACATTTTTGAGTCGGTTAGAAATCATATTCATCACATCATCAGCCTTTAGTAGTCCACAGCTGGACATAGGCCTCTCCTTAGAAAGGAAGTATTGGCCTACAATACCACGCTGGCCAGAACATATACACGGGTAATATCCAAGTCGTGTCTCACGTGTTTGATTTAAAATATTTTCAGGAAAATTACCTACAATGAAAAATGATAAATAAAATTAAATAAATAATACTTCTTACACTATATAATTTTTACAATAGTGTACGAAATGTATATTTCTAGTTTTTTAATTGTACAGACTATAAATGGCTGTTAACCTTTCAAAACTGTACTCAGTTTATACTAAACTTAATAAATGTCACTCTTGCCTTTTCCCAAACCCGTCTCTCATTAAGCAATGGGGGAAAATGACAGTCAACTGGAATCAGTTTCTTTTACTTTCAGAAAGATAGACTCGGCACATTTTTGTATTAAATACTGAGGTGTGACGTCATACCTAGCTATTGTCAAATTATATACTGTTAATGTAGATTTGGGGATATTTAAAAAATTAAATCATTACAATTAATTAATGAGATGTAACCTTTACCCTAATTTATTGGTATCACAGTATACTGGAGTCGAACACTTGTAATTGTATTGTATTAGTGATTACGAGGCCTAAATTAAAATTAGATTTGCAACAGTTAGTGTTACTCACAGTATTATTGTATCGTTTCGTACGTGACGTGTCCAATGACTATGTAAGGAAATTTGTATGAAATAAAGATGATGGTTGTAATTGTTGTTTATTCTTTAAAATTGGCAAATATCCGGTGGTGACGGATTAAGAATACGTCACTACCCCCATTCATCCCGTGGGTGTCGTAAGGGCCGACTAAGGGAGCAAACTACGCAGGACAACAGCACTCGAAAGCGAAGGAAAACTTGAAACAAACCCTGTACAAACCGCCAGCGTGGTAGGCCAAAATCTACTTTCTAAGGAGAGGCATATGTCCAGCAGTGGACTATTAAAGGCTGTTGATGATAATAATGATGATGTAAGTGAGTGTTTTGTGCCTATGATCTCTATACAAATAAATAAAATTGATGTGTCTGTTTGTAATGTCAAAATAATAGGTTTTTTCATTCTCACATGGTTATTTGCACGATACCTATGCCTAACAGCCAGTTTTTTTGTCTGTCTATCTGTGCCTTTATTCCGGGTAATTTTCTAAACGGCTGGACCGATTTTGATAATATTGTACTATCAGGTAGCTGTCTATATAAGGAGTAACTTAGGCTATTTTTCCTCAGAAATTTTTTGTCCGGTCCGGGAACCGAACCCACTAAGGCAGCGCTTTTCAAATTCTACGCGTACGATATCGCGGGTACCAGCTAGTCTATAAGTATATTTAAAAATGTTAGGTTGGTTTGTGTACGCTTCAAAAACTCGAAAAGTTGTGCATAGAATGAGTTCTACTTTTGACACGATATACAACCCCCTTCAAAGATTGTTTTTATATGTTTTTCGCGTCAGTTTTGTTCGTCATTTTTCCTCAATGGAACAACAATGTTCCGCAGCAAAGAGTGGCAGGGTAGGTACAGCTGGTCAATTCACACACGATACCACGTTTACCACGTATGCACGATACCTTCAAATAACCGTGTGAACATGAAAAAACCTATTCTTTTGACATTACAAACAGACACTTCAATTTTTTTTATTTGTCTAGATAAGTAAGCAGTATATATTGGCCTGTGGGACCGTCACCAGACCAACAGACCAGCCATTTCCTTATTGACCGATTTATTGCGACCAACCAATGTTTTAATAACCCTATAGTAAAGGGAACCAAAGATTCTTGCGGAACATCAGTTTCAACAACTATTAACAAACAGAGTACCACGTGATCTCCGTGACTGACCGTTGCAAAACCAACCATTGTCCACTCCCATCTTATTTCAAAACAATAAGGTTGATTATAGATTGACAAATTGTATTTAAAAACTATAACAAAGGTGGGTTTAGCTTCTTTGTTG
Organism: Arctia plantaginis; assembly: GCA_902825455.1. Classification (NCBI taxonomy): domain Eukaryota; kingdom Metazoa; phylum Arthropoda; class Insecta; order Lepidoptera; family Erebidae; genus Arctia; species Arctia plantaginis. Next base: position 138,005 of record CADEBD010000333.1, on the reverse strand, counting down.
ATATACAATCTTCTTTCACGCTTCTGAAAGTGAATATTGTGTTATTTTTGAAAAGATTTTTATTCAATCTTGGATCGTGGTACGATGTGATATAATGGCCAGACTATTCCACAATCTTTCATTATTCTAAGTAACACGAAGATTCTTACAATTTATTATATTGTCCTAAATAAACCTCAAACAACAAAGCTATGTTTTATAATAGGATTTCTTTACTTTGGACTGTCGCTCACTATTTTCAATTTCAATAGAGATTTTGTTTGGTTATAAAGTACCTACTAACATTTACCGCGCGTAATTTGTTTTTAATTTTTTTCTGGATGAAGGTATCTTTTTCTGTACCAGTATTTCATGATCATCGGTCGAATAAAGATCTGAAAGTATATCAACCGAATTAAAATGATGAAAAAATTATATCACAACGAGTAACCAGAATATTTTACCAAAAATAATTTGATAAAGTACCGCATACGCTCAAAAACTGCAATGTAAGGAATCAGACAGCCGAAGCGGGCGGAGCCTCCTCCTCGGGCGCCAACTTGTGTTAGTTTGTGTAGACTGTTTGCACGGAATACACGTGTAGTGCTGTACCTACTTTGGTGCTATACTTACGGGGAATGACCTTCATCTTTGACAGCTGATTGCATAAAAAGTTTAATTTCCGACAGAAAATTCCAAGGATTTTCGACTCAGAATGATGGTCTGAATACACTATTTCAGTATTCGTTACGACGTCCCTTACACCCTGTATAGTTTACGCACTATTGCGATCTCTGGTTCTAATTCAAGCGATTCAGGGTTTACTTTTAGCATAGGTCATTATAGGCGAATTGTTCACGTCTGTGATCATGAGTCCTTTCGATCGGCGTCAACTTCTTCCAATGCTATTGTACGTATGAACTACACTGAACAAGTAAAGAATTCTGGTTGCGTTCATACAAATAATAGTATGTAGTTGTAGTTTGGTCCATCAATAGTCTTTTCCGGAATGGAGATTCACGGATAATGGAAAGACATCGTATGACGAAAGTCTAGTGCGTAAGTTACCATAGGAATAGCGAATACTCCGGACCGGGAATTCCGGGATCCCGGAACCGAATTTTCCGGGAATTGGATCGGGTTCTGATCGGACGTCTCTAAGTCGAACTGGCTGTTATTGGTAACTCTTCTAACAATTGACTGCACGGATGGCGTAGTGGTTTAAGCGGTCGCCGCTTCCTACTACGCCGAGTGTTGTGGGTTCAAACAGGCTTCAGGCTTCCTACAGCGTTGAGTATTGTGGAGTCCCCACATGAGACGACACTGTATGTGATCCACAAATTGTTATTTTCAGTGTGGGTGTTCTTTGTGTCAGTTTTATGTATGTTTGTAAAGTAAAAGCCGACATAGGATATATTATTAATTAAAATTTAAAAAAAAGAATTTCACAGTACATATCACATCATGTAATGGTTCTCGAACTTAAGACTTCGTCATTGTATCAAGCATCATCAACAACCTTTAGTAGCCCACTACTGGACATAGGTCGATACGATATGGTTAAGACTCTTATCCTGAACATAAAATCATAACATGAAGATTAATTTTATTTTTTAGCTTGTACATATTTGAGTTAGTATTCAAAGTTTTCGTTGTCTCCCGTGTATACGAGTTTTTTGTTGTGTCACCTCGGCTCAGAAAACGTGGTTCGTTATAGATATTGTAATCAGTAAAAGTCGAAATATTGAGATCATGGTACTGATATTTTTTTTGCATAAAAACTATAAGTTTAATGCCTTGAATAGAACTTTTTTTTAATGAAAGTGCATATTGATAGTTTGAAGTTGTGGTCATTTGTATGTAAAACATCTTAGGGTATAAAGACATAGGTACCTATGTTATAAAACTGAATTCTCAGTCCCATAGGTCTCTCTAATCATGGGATAGACTTACAGGAATGGGACAACGATCTTGTCCAGGTCCTAAGTCTAGTCTACTCAGTCTCAGTCTCTACTAGGAACTTCTACCTCACGGACTCCACAGCTGAAGGAGCACAGCGCTGAACCAGTCAGCCTGTGACCACGGCCAGGGCAACCTGAGCGACTAGTGCAAGTTTATTTCACATCGACTCGCTATCGACAGCGACTTGATGAAGATTTTAGTTGTAGTGCGGGCCGATTGACGATCGAGTATATCTGAAATAAACGAACCAAATAAACGAAAATCGAAACGTCAGGCAATTCAAAGGTGTGTATTTAATACCTATCGTGATCGCGTTAGGTAATTTCCGTAAACATAACTACATATTCCATTGCCATTAACTTCTAGTATATAAAGCCATCCTCAAACCTGTGTGGACGTACGGCATACAACTATGGGGTACAGCCTCACACTCCAACATAGAGATCTTACAACGTTTTCAAAACAAAATGCTGCGCATAGTTACTGGTGCCCCATGGTTTGTGACTAACGAACAACTGCACAACGATCTGAAGATGCCCACAATCAGGGAGGAAATAACTAGACACACTAAGGCATACAGGGACAGAATATCAAACCACCCAAATATATTGGCCCAACCGCTTATGGACAACAGTTTGAAAATCCGTAGGCTAAAGCTCAGAATCCCCCAGGATGTGCTGTGATAAGAGCACATTATAACTAGAACAGGGTACGGCATTGGCCGCATCCCTGCACACGACTTCCAATTTATGCCCAATCTATCGCTTAATGTCCTGATAAAGAGACAGATTGCTGTATTAAAGATGAACAAAAAAAAAAAAAAAAAAACTACATATGTAAATCGCAGTCTCGTTTTCCACCCGAGACTTTTTTTAACTACTCGTCTATTCCAAGAAATGTAGAACATGGAGGAGGAGGATGAAATAACATAAACAACTGCACTGATGGCGATTGGTACAAGCGGTCACCTCGCCTTTTTCTACAGCGCTGTGTTGTGTTCAATCAACACGTGGGACAACACTTTGTGTGATCCTGAAATTGTTCTGAGTCTGGGTATTCTTTGTATCCGTTTTATGAATGTTTGTAAAGTCTCCTAAGACACAGGATATATTCCTAGTGCGGGAGTTATCTTTAAACAAAGATTCTAACCTAACTTTAGAATCAAAGTCAATTCAATGAGTAACAGTACAGCCATTCAAATATTTTGCTAAGACCGTTTAAGTATGGAGCAGAAACTATAAAAGCGGTTGAAACTGGTAAATATTCAAACGTTATTACGCCTTCGAACTAATAAACTTATTGGTCGTATATTTGGCAAGCACGCTCACCCGAACGATATAACAATGCTTTCAATGTCACCACAGTGTGTACCCACTTTCCCTTCGTTGACAATGGTCGTTCAGAATAAGTTCTCTATAATTCTATCTTGCACCAAAACTACATATTGTTCTTTCATTTACTGGCCAGTCGATTGACCCTGCCCTAGTGGCGGTCCAATCACATGCCGGCCAGACGTCAGACCTGTGGCTCTTCCGTTTCCTATCTTTGACGGTGGGGTATCTCATAATCCAACTCCTTCGCTCCATCCATTTTCCTTACCCCAATTGGCCTTTTTCATTCGTCCTGTCTAAAAACTATTAACATGTTACAACTATGAGGGATAATGTCAGTCGGGTGACGGCCGCATTTTATTACCCATAACAATGCGCTAATCCATACTAATATATTTTTGATTTGGTTTGGTTTGTTTGAACGCGCTAATCTTAGGAACCACTGGATCGAATTGAAAAATTATTTTAGTGTTGGTTAGCCCATTTATAGAGGAAGGTTATTTCCTTTCTTGATAAATGGTGTATAAATATGCTTACTTTTATCTGTTTCGAAAGATATTCAAGTTATTTTGATTGGTTTATAAGTGTAGTTACTTATAATTACAAAGAATAGTATCAAGGTGACACGCAGATCTTAAATAATGAACATTACCTAAATCAGGACACATTAACCTTGGGAGACAATAATTTATTGTCCAGAAGGCGTTTTAATAATAATAACTACTCATCTAACACAGAGCAGTCTGATCCTAGGCAGAGCCTGTACTATGATAACCGGACTGCTGATAAACATACTTTTATATTTCGAAATACATATATATTACATCCAGATACAGAATAAATGGTCGTACTCATTCCACACTATTTGTCCAGGGTCGGAATCGTATCCATGATCTCCGGCTTAGCAGTCAGGGTCACTAACCAGACATGTATGTTATATCACTCAAATATCTTTTAATATATTAAATAGAAAAGGCGTGAATTACAGCAGTCCTACAACATCCAATATATGGCAGCTAACACTATTGATTAAATCATATCGGTTCGCTTAACCGTCTGTCGCTGTAACACGCTTCGACACAACCCCAACAAAGTTGCAGATGTCTATGGGCGGTGGTAATCCCTTACCCGTCCCGTCCCGGTGACCCGTCTACTCAGAAGAAAGAAGAAGAATGCAGGAAAGAGAGAGGAAAGATCGACTTCAATGTTTGTTGATGCCTCGATGCCTCGGTGGCGCAGTGGTAGCGTATGCGACTGCTGTGTTGCGGTATCTGGTTTGAATCTCGGGTCGGACCAAATGTTTGTATGGTGTACAAATATTTGTTTTGGAGTTTGGGTGTTTTCTATGTATAATATGTAAGTATTCAAAAAAAAAGTATATAAGTATTCTATCAATCAATCAAGCTTTCATAGTACAAGCAATGCTTAGTTTGAAACTAGATAGCGTTGTGTATTGACGTCCGAAAAAAAAAACTACCTTTTCATACCTATTTATAAGCTTATGTAGGTATGTACAAAAAAAAGTATTCAAGTATTCTATTCTATTATGTGTACTATCAGTCAATCTAGCTTTCATAGTACAAGCTCTGCTTAGTTTGAAACTAGATAGCGTTGTGTGACAGATGTCCGAAATTATTATATTGTTCGTTTATATTGTTATGTTACGCTTTGCGGTATTTTGTATGCGATGTTTCTGCTTCAGCAGTTGAAACAGAAACAAGTTAGCTACATGCCTATAGAGAATGAGTCGGCACCATGGGACTCCTTGTTTACCACCTTAGATAGATTTGTGCACGAATTCAACAATTATAATATTCTTTTCGATATCACGATTTTTAAAAGATACTTTCTAATCGTCGTTATAGTTCATTAAGAATACAATTTTTTGTCGAATTATTATTTTTATAAACAAAGAAAGAAATAGACAAGGCACAGTATTCCATGTTTCAACTTTGACATAATAGAAACATTATCTGACGTCATCGACTATCAATAAAATACAATAATGTTACTTTTGTACTTTTTATAATATTTCATCATCATCAACAGCCTTTAATAGTCCACTGCTGGACATAAGCCTCTCCTTAGAAACGAGGTTTTGGCCTACTATACCACGCTGGCGAGACGGGTTGGTATATATAGGGTTAGTGTCAAGTTTTCCTTCTCTCTGCAGTGCTGTTGTCCTGCGTAGTTTGCTCCCTTAGTCGGCTCTTAAGACACCCACGGGATAAATAGGGGTGGTGACACTCTGTATTCTTAATCCGTCACCACACGGACACGGATTTCATAATGATTTCAATATGGCCGCCTTGCAGCATGGTGAGTAAGACAAAGAGTTACATGTAGTCACAAGAGGCTTCATATTTTTTTGATAATATTATCTCCTTTTTCCTATTTGAGGTCGGCGCAATGGGTTTAATTTTTTAATTCTTTTCTATCACTCGGCAGTTCACTACTTACTCTATTTTTAGCCATACACCTACTCTCTGGTCATCCTCTACTCTTATATCCGTCTAATTCCATACATAAAACGTTCTTCACTACATTATGCTCATCTCTACGCATCATATACGCACAAAACCTATTAAAAAAAAGTGAGTGTGTGCAATTCACACACGACATAAGTGAAACTTCCGATTTTTTTTAATATCGTAAAAACTCTATAAAATTTTGCCCGGCCCGGGAATCGAACCCAATAAGGCAGCGTTTTTCAATTCACGGGTACCAGCTAGTATTAAATAAAAAGATAAAAATATTATATTAAAAATAATGTGTAATGTATTCTATCTCATTCTCTCGCCGACTTAATCCTATACATTTATGTTTGTTTCTTTATCGTGACGCATTTTCGTTTCATCGAGTTTCAAATCATTTATCACATTAATATTTCTCTTCGGTTTGAATGGAATCCACGGCCTTTGGCTCTACAATCAGGATCACTAAACACTCACAAGGAGTTGTCTTCAGCCGTTGCGAGCTGGCAAAGTGCACTACTGCTAAAAATGATTGGTCTCTCAAACATAACTTCCATCCCCGATACACTAACTACAACTGGGAAATGTTACTCTGGCGAAGTACGGTTATACATTGCAGTCTTTACAAGTAACTTATAATTTACATATCTAAAACGTATAACCCTCACTATTGTCCACGAGTTTACAGCTGGACTAGAAAAGGTAACGGACGCGCACTATACTAAAAATGTGTTTTTTTTAGAACAACTCCCGCACTAGGAATATATCCTGTGTGCGGGGGACTTTACAAACATACATGAAACGGACAAAAAGAACACCCAGACTCAGAACAACCGTTTGTGACTCACACAAAGTGTCGTCCCATGTGGGGATCGGACCCACAGCACTCAGCGTAGTAGTGAGCGGCGTAGCGACCGCTTAAACCACTACGCCATCCGTTACATATTATAAGATAGATAGTTAATTAAAACATGTCATCATTGGTCAGCAAGAATTTCAGTAGCAATTTTGTTAAATTATATATCCTCTGTATAGTGTATCCCGTATATATTATACATTTGATTTTATAGTGAATCAAGTGGAGTAGAACACGACAATTTAACGATTTTCCCCCGAGTACATAACACTGCTTGTGTAAAGAAATCATATGTAACTGACATTATCGAAGTTTATCGTGCGGCAAGTATCTCAAAGCTTGCATTTAATGAACACAATTGCCTGCTGGAAAAAGAATTTGTATATTTCTAAGTAGTCGAGGAAACAGGCATGATTTAACTTTCTATGTGTATATCTATAATAATATAATAAAATATATTACAAGGGCTTTTGTTTTATTTATGCAGGTCATGCTAATCTAATCTCTAGAACTATTAGTCAGATTATAAAACAATTTAAATCAGATAGAAAACTTACAGAGACACAAAACTTCTTTGTCAGGAACGAAGGAAGTATCAAGTTACATTACATTACAATCAAATAGTTAAATTGGCTTCCCGATCCCTTACAAACTTAAAAAACGATAAACCTTCTAAGTTAACATACCTAACCAAATACATACATTTGAATTGTATTTGCATTGGTCTGCCATTTCAAGGTCACGGCACAAGTAAAGTAAAAATGGTCACCTGATGGAAAGTGACCATCGCCGCCCATGAACGTCTGCAACTCACGAGTCACAAACGCGTTGCCGGCCTTTTAGGAAGGGGTACGCTCTTTTCTTGAAGGTCGTATCGGTTATTTAGTTACATGAAAAGGTTTTTAGCTTGCAATTACAAATTTATTTTGACCGTAACATATGAATAGCTATACCGATGTATACAAGATGTATTCGAGAATTTTTAAAACGGTATAGTTAATTTTATCACTTACAAATGCGTGCAAAAAGCTTAAAAAAAACGACTTCCAAAATAGACGTATCTACATAATTATACAAGTTCGTACGGATCCCTCAGCGTGCGAGATAGATTTGCTTTGATATTCTTCTATTCTATTCTGTATCCGTGAGGTGACGGATTAAGAATACGGAATGTTACCACCCCTTTTTTTTCCGTGCGGAAATCCCCTCGGATACCACCTGTCGGTGGCATGTCGGACTCGAACCGACTAAAACCGCACGCCGTCTCGGGTACTAATAGCCGGGGAACCAGGTATACCCTAGAAAGGAAGTCCCTGGTAATGTTACCACCCCTATTCATCCCGCGGGTGTCGTAAAGCCGACTAAGGGAGTAAACTACGCAGGACAACAGCACTGCAAAGAGAACGAAAACTTGACACAAACCCTATACCAACCCGTCTGGGCCTGGAATAGTAGGCCAAAACCTCCTTTGTAAGGAGAGGCCTATGTCCAGCTACTATTAGCTACTATTACAGGCTGGTGATGATTAACTAAAATCTGTAAACTTTTAAATGCAACTAATAAAACTGGTAACGGGCTGACATAGATACAAAAGTTCTTTGTTATTTATTTTTTCATTAAATTAAAAAGAATAACTTTATTTTTTTGCTAAAAGTTACATTCAGTTAGATTGGTCCTCGTATTCTAACGAAAACTGACTAGAATTGCATCGTTACAAATTAATAGAGTTACATAAACTAGCCTATTTTTATTGCCAAGTGTTTTGTGATGAGGTCGCAATAGTTCTCTTAGTAAACCAACTCGTACGTAACAGTAACTCTTTACTATAATAAACTGCTATAAATTTATAAATGGGAATGCATAGGAGCAATCCATATATTACATCACACGAATTTCACGGCTTTTTTATTATTGAAATGTGACGTCACGAAACGTAAGGATCCCTCCCACCCCATGTCACAAAATGTAACATTTCATCGACCCCCTCTCCCCTTAACGTGAGACGTAATTTATGGATGACCACTAATTTCTTATGCTGATATCACACCTCTGTTAATATTTTTACAAAAATAATTTGTTTCATTGGTGTAATGGTACATTTATAATCAAGATTTCTCGCAAGGAATTGTCTTCGGCACCGGGCTGCTAGCTGCTAGTGCCATGTCAGATTTTACGGGTTCTATTCCAGCAAGGTGCAAAAATAGTTTTACCTTAGCTGGACTGTACAACAATCACTAGACTAACTTTGACCGTTAGCCTTTTTTCTTCATAAACAACCTTATTTCGTGGCCACTTATCTAACGTTTTGACAATACCATACAATATTTAATCTGATATTGACATCTGAAAGTGGTCGAGACCTTCCATGGTATAATATCTTATCAGTAAGGGCAACCATACGCTTGATTGCGTAAAAAAAGAAAAAGTAGTAGCAGCACCTAGCTGTTTTATTGGCGAATGCACCGCTTTAAAGTTACTAAACGACCTAAAAAACTGAACTGCGTTAAACAAACTAATTAAAAACCGATATGACAACCCTATGTCTAAACTAAATACTTGCAGTTATTGGTTACTAGTAGTAGTTTTTGATGAACAACGTTAGGACGGTAGGAAGTCTAAATAGGTAGTCAGTGAACATGGACTTTCCCTGTGGTGACGGATTAAGAATACGGAGTGTCACCACCCCTATTCATCCCGTGGGTGTCGTAATAGCCGACTAAGGGAGCAAACTACGCAGGACAACAGCACGGTAAAGAGAAGGAAAACTTGAAACAAACCCTATACTAACCCGTCTGGCCAGTGTGGTATAGTAGGCCAAAACCTCCTTTCTAAGGAGAGGCCTATGTCCAGTAGTGGACTTTTATAGGCTGTTGATGATGATGATGTAGATTCGATCCTTATCTGAAATAATTTTTGTTATGATTCCTGCTAGATTTTAATTTCAGCTTAACTCAACTGATAATTTTAAGAAATAATAATAGAGATGGAATACAATTTTGAAAGTGAAGTAAAACAAAAAAAGTGTGTGTGTGCAATTCACGGCAGAAGTGAAACTTCAGAAAAATTATTTTATTGAAAAAATGATAAGAATAATTATACTGTCAAAATATTTTATAAATATTATATTTAAAAAAATACACAATTTACACGCAAATATTATTGTGTGTAAAATCATTACATGTAATTTACTAATGTTAATAAATTTCTTTTTAGATAATTAATATAATTTTTTTTAACCAAATTAACAGAGGTGTTAAATTATTACCAAAAATTAATTAAACCAACGAATTTTAATACAAATACAACAATACAAAAAATAAAACACGATACATTTTCTGAAGGCTTCGTTGTACACTGGCGCAAAAACATGTGGTAGCATAGAGGAGACGAAGATTACAGAAAACTCTGTACACTTGTAATCTATCTCATTCCCTCGCAGGCTAATTCCTATTTATGAATACGTTTGTTTCTTTTTACTGACACTTTTTCGTTTCATCGAATTTTCAAATCAAAGGCGCTAAAAAAGTTTAACTAAAAAAAAAAAATAGAAAAATAAATAAAAACATTAGCCCACACTACATTTCCACTTAAGATATAGCCTGTGCTAAATTAATCCCAAGCATTCTTGTCTTCTATGTAATCCACAATCGAGTAATAGGCCTTGTGACACAGCCTACGCTTCATTGTGGATTTAAATTTGTTTATACTTAAGTCTTGTCTTAAGTTAGGATTATTGAACTCCATAACATCTCCCGACCAGATAAATTAGTCGGCAGTTGCATTTGTCTATTCCAAGTCAAATGTCATTTTGCACATCGTAAGTTATTCCCTGATTTCTTCTATTTTAGGCGCAGTATGGTTCACCGTGTGGTTTTAGTCGGTTCGATTTCTATACAAAGCTCCGTAAACCCTGGTAAGGTGACAGGCTGAAGCGATTTCAACACTCACAAAAAATTTGGAAGAAAGCTGAGTCCAGGTGTCCGAAGGCTACAATTACATGATTTCATTTATCACATTAAGAGCAGATGCTAGTCAGAAACAAGCTCCGAAATCATTATGACTTCAGCCGAAAAAACGAATCTCACCCGTCTTATCTGGCAAATCATTGGAATGGAAACTGTTAAGTAAAATTATGCAAGCATCTTGCGTATCCTTTCTGGCTATTAAATAACTGCTATTTTCCATTTCTAGTTGCACCTCAAACCGTGAAATTCTGGGCTTTTCTTATCATTTTTTAACTACTCAACCGTGTGCATCGAGACTTTCCTAAAGATTTCAGCCAAAGCATAATTATGTAATGATTCTGCACTCTGTTGCGAAGATTTACATAAGAATTAGTTAATTTAAATTCTTTTACTTGACTGCTAATGGATGGAGTTGTTTTTCGAACGTTTGTGATTATGACTGCCTGTATGTATGTGCCCCTACCAATACTATACCAACCCGTCTGGCCAGCGTTGTATAGTAGTCCAAAACCTCCTTTCTAAGGACAGGCCTATGTCCAGCAGTTTACTGTTATAGGCTGTGATGATGGTGTGATGTATGTGATGCTCAACTCTTTGATTGCTTTGCTCAGTTTTCGGATGTTTACAAATGTTCAATTTAGTAAAGAAAATTCTTTACTAAATTGAATATATTTCTCAATTATTGTATGCTTTACTTAGTAGGTTTTAATATTTGTAACACTGTTATGCTGTAATGGCTCACTACACGTGTCTGTTAAACTGTGTAAGTGTAGTTAGCAATTGAGTTAATTAATAAATAAATAAATGAATGTGTAATTCTTTTGCATACTATAAAACCTGAACTGATTTTCACATACCTATAGGTCATGGCAGATGTCATTTTGCAGATTTGTCTCAGTTTGAGTGTGGGAGTGACATAGAGTCTAATATTAAGCTACTTATAAGCTTAGCTTAGGTATGAAAAGGTAGTTAATTTTTTTTCGGACGTCAATACACAACGCTATCTAGTTTCAAACTAAGCAGAGCTTGTACTATGAAAGCTAGATTGATTGATAGAATACTTATAAACTTTTATGTGAATACTTACATATTATACACAGAGAAAACACCCAAAATCTGAAACAAATATTTTCAGATCATACAAGCATTTGGTCCGACCCGGGAATCGAACCCGAGACCTCAGCACAGCAGTTGCATACGCTACCACTGCAATACCGAGGCAGTCAATTTTAATTCAATTCAGTAGACATTATAGTAGAATATAGGTAAATCCTGGAGTATCTGGTAAAGATAGACCGCTTAGCCCTAAAAAGTCCTGCAAATAAAGAATAAAGAATAAAGAAAGAATTTCATCAGAAGGCATACACTTGCAATTTTTGATTTATAAGTCCCTTATATATCCAAAATTACCCTTAATAGTCCAAAGCCCTTTTTACATTTTTATAAAAAAAACGAGAGTATAAATTTTATATTTAAATTAATCGCCTTGGTTGCGACTATTGGTTAGCGATCCTAACTACTAACCCAGAGATCGTGGGTTCGATTTCCACCAGGTCAAAATATTGTGTTTTGTGTCTGGGTATAATTTAAAGTGTGTTTTTAGAAATAATGCCCGGTTCACTGGAAATTTAATTAATTTATTTATTCTTTATTGTACGCACTGAACACGTACATATATATAAGTAACAAGGAAATGTCATGTACAAAGGCGAGCTTAACCCAAAACTGAGTTTTCTTCCAGCAAACCTTGAGGGAATAATCTATACTAATATTATAAAGCTGAAGAGTTTGTTTGTTTGTTTAAACGCGCTAATCTCAGGAACTACTGGTCCGATTTGAAAAAAATCTTTCAGTGTTAGATAGCCCATTTATCGAGGAAGGCTATAGGCTATATATCATCACGCTAAGACCAATAGGAGCGGAGCACCAATGAAGAATGTTTCAAAAACGGAGAAAATTTATTACTATTGAGAGACGCAGACGAAGTTGCGCGGGTCAGCTAGTAATTATATAATTGGTAAAATGTGGGCGTTTAATATAGCTGTGTCTAATGATTTGTGAATAAAAACGTACGTTTGTATGTGAAAAAATTGTAAGTACCAACTTGAAGGCTATAGAAAGTGCACCGAAATCCCATTCATATCTCAAGTAATTTTGTTTATAGGTATTTTTTAATTACTTGATAGCCTTGTACTGTTTCTTTCACCACTACAGTGACCTGGTGAAGGTTGCAGGAAGCCGTTGGATGGGGGCAGCACAGAACCGGTTCTTGTGGCGAACCTTGAGGGAAGCCTATGTCTAGGAGTGGACGTCTTTAGTCTGAAATGGTAATGATGTTGATGATGGGGGCTAACAAGCCTCTGGATTCATCATCTTCAATAGCCTTTAGTAGTCCACTGCTGGACATAGGTCTCTCCTTAGGGCTAGAGGCTTTCCACGGATGAAGCCCAAAGGTCTTTACATTTTAACAACACACACTGCTAAAACATTTCTTGCTGAAGGCATAGCAAATACACAATATTATTTATTTATTTATAAGTAATTGTTTCTTATGTATCTCTTCTTCATGTATCTAACTTTTAAATTGACTAACTTCTATACAACCGTTTATCCCTTAATTAACACCCTTAGAGGTGAAATTTCCAAAAATCCAAAAAACGGTTCAAAAACATTTTTGAAAGGTTTTGGGTCGAGAACGAATGCTAATGGGGTCCGAGTGCTCGTGCTATGTATAAACAACTAGCTAAGCTACTGATCGACACTTCTGGTAATCAGAAGGCCTGGTAATCAGAAGGCCGGCCTTTTTCTAGCACAACGTGGCAATGCTGGCAGTCCTCTGGGAACGCTACCATGTGATGATGCGGAGGCATTTTTTGACACTTGATGTAAATATTTTAATTTTATTATATTACTTATTTTAAATTCATTTATAAAAGCCTCTTAATAATTATGTACTCTTAATTTATGAATCGAATGAAAGTAATAAGTAATGTGTTCAGATATTAACTGAATATTATTACGACGGGAAAGATGGACTGAGACAAATAGTGGCGAGGGACCCGGTTTTAAAAGTCACGTAGTTATTGCCAATTCCTCTGCTTTCTTGTCCCCTAAAAAAGGATGAAAAGATATCACAGTTTTCAGGCTAGCGCGTGACTGATGGGAATCGTGTAATGTTAGACACTTTTTATAAAATGCCGCTTAAAAAGCATTTTTATCAGTAAAGTTTTAGGAGAAGAAATTAGTAATGCTTTCTAAATATCTAAACTAAAGCACGAATTTATAAGTTGAAATGTCTAATTGATGAAATGCGAAGGAAAATCAGTTCTTTTTTGACTAACAAATGCAAAATATTTTGGATGTGATTCAGTTTTATGTATAGTATGTATAGGTATATTCGATACAAATAAACCTATGTCGACATAGCTAAAAAAGCTCTGTGAGTTTTTATCTATTATAAAGGTGGTGAAACGTGTGGTGACGGATTAAGAATACAGAGTGTCACCACCCCTATTCGTCCCGTGGGTGTCGTAAGAGCTGACTAATGGAAAAAACTACGCAGAACAACAGCACTGCAGAGAGAAGGAAAACTTGAAACAAATCCTATAGCAACCCGTCTGGCCAGCGTGGTATAGTAGGCCAAATCCTCCTTTCTGAGGAGATGCTTATGTCCAGCAGTGGACTGTTAAAGGCTGTTGATGTATTTATAAAATATCTGGTACTTGAAAATAATGGATACCTGATCTACATAATATATCCCTGAAAATAAACAGTAATTGTTCTGGAATCACCAATGTTCAAGGGTAGAGAGAATGTCAATGAATGAATGTCATTCAATATTAATATTTTACCTAATTCACATATTTATCTCAAGAACTGAAGTCAGGTTTATCCAGCTTGATGAATTATGTATTCAATCAAGCATGATTATAGTATATTGTTTTTATTAACACAGGTTATACAATTTTTGCAATCACCAAAAGAGAACAACAAATGTTATGGTTGCAGCGAATTTATATTTTTAATTCATTTTTTGCATTTGCAACTTTAATTAGACGACTCAATTGTTTTTGTATTTATTTTTGAAAGTTGAACACTGTGTTTTTTAATTTTAAATATTAATTTACAGTAACTATTTCTAAAAGGCGGTCATTCGTATTTTGTAAAATACAGCAATCATTGTTATAAGGCTACAAATTTTTTTTAGGAATTATTATTATTATCTGGGATCCACCCGGAACCGGGATCACCTATTTTAGGCGCAGTATGGCACTCTGCGTTATTGTCGGTGCGATTAATCGCCCCACAGTAAATCTTGGTGGTCCGAGGGATTTCCACACGCACAAAAAAGTAGAAAGGTTTAGGGTGAATGAACTCAAACAGATATGTTAATAGGAACATACCTTGTAGTACTAATTTCGTTGAGTTACCTATGTGCCCCCTAAGGATTACGTATGAATACGAGCAAAATTGTAACCACCATGTTACCCGAGAATAAGATACAAGCATAGGAAACTACAAAAAAATATTTGTGGTATGCAATTATTTAAAGTGAGATTATCAGGATAGCAGCAGTATTTGATATGCGTATTTACGTAACTACGCACTGCCCTCCAACTAATCGGAACAGAGAACTTTACACATAAAAACGAGAATCATCAAACATCACATCACTAGTCTTTAATAGAAAGGAGGTTTTGGCCTACTATATTTATTTATTTATTTACACATCATGCACATTTGGTGCATTGGCGGACTTAATGCCTAAGGCATTCCCTACCAGTCAACCATTGGGTGATGCAGAGAAAACAGGAAGTAGGTGCATTTTAGTTACACTTGATTGAGACATTTTATATTACATGTATACTTTGTACAAAATCATATAATATATACACATATACAAATCTGTCATATACTACACATATACATATTAATATTACACATAAGTACATACCTTATAATTATATAAATACTGTATAAAAGTATATGAATACATACATACACACGCAAGTAGATACTGATAACAATTTTGTATTAAAATAAAAAGAAATCATGAGCAATTTGATATCACGCTTATACCAATCTGACCAGACGGGTCGGTATTGGGTTTGTGTCAAGTTTTCCTTCTCTTTACAGTGCTATTGTCCTGCGTAGTTTTGCGCCCTTAGTCGGGTAGTGACATTCCGTAATCTTAATCCATCACTACACGGTGAAAAAACAACGTAACCTATGTGCGCGTACCTTGTCAAAAAACGAGATTACCACAGTAAATGTTGATTAAAATAATGAAAGGACTTATTCCTAGTATCGCACTTACATATCATAGTTATTTTTTTATGTTTTAGGCAAACATTGGTGCTAATTCTGTTGTTCGAAAACTCTCTAAACTAAACTAAAAATCACTAATAAAAAATGTTGTCCTGTCAAATATTACGTTTTCAGAATAGGAAACGTTGTTTGACGGAACTAAACAAATGTTTAGTGATTTTTAGTTTAGTTTAGAGAGTTTTCGAGCAGCAGAATTAACACCATTGTCTTGTATACCGTCTTCTGGATCCTTCATAAGACGAAAAGCTGCTTGAATCGTTTCACTTCGATTTTTTTATTTATTTAATATCTATTATATAAAAGTCCTATAACATTTCTAATAAAAACGTTCACCTTGTAATACAATATTTAATAATTATGAAAAAAGCTTAACTTACTTGAAACTTTGTCTTTTGCCTGTTAGCGGAAGTACAAACAAAGAGGAATCAAATTATTTGATTCATCTTTGTCTTCTGACTTTTGTGATAACAAAGACATTTTCTAAGTTTTACTCGTATTTAGATGGTAAAACTGGGAATATTTTGAATGGACAACGTAGTTCACATCATCGACATCAACAGCCTTTAACTGTTGGACATAGGCCTCTCCTTAGAAAGAAGGTTTGACAACGTAGTTGTGAAATGATAATGCCAGGAAATTACGTAAATGCCTGACTTCAGGGGTGTAAAAATAGCTTACCAGCAGCAATAGCAGGCTGTGGCTAGAAGCGAGCCGTCTTCTTTAAATTCACTTTTGTTTTATATTATTATTAAAAAGATGCCTTTCACGAATCACGAAAACAATCGATGTAAATTAACACTTTTGGCTATCTTCAAAAGAAAATGATTTTATAATGACCAATAATATAAATAAAAGTCTCATAATAAGTTTTCGTCCAACTGCGAAACGAATTAAACTTTAATACTATTTTTAAGGTTTATGCGGTAGAGAACGTTTCCGATTGTCTTACTAAAATCTGTTTCTGGATACTTTTTTTTGAGTTTGTTAAAACGGTTTTAGTGAAATTAATTCTGGCATTCACCCCTCCGAGTTTCAACAACAATTCCTTTATTTTCTTATTAAGCTTATCTCTCGAGCTCTCAGGAATGGAATTTTCTTAAAAAAAAAGGAATTCGGTGATATCATATCTTATTATCTTTTATCATATTTAAAAAACCGAATACAAACCCGTCTGGCCAGCGTGGTATAGTAGGCCAAAACCTCCTTTCTAAGGAGAGGCCTAAGTCCAGCAGTGGACTATTAACGGTTGTTGATGATTGATGATGATGATATTTAAAAACGGACACTAGCAATGTGGCTCACACATTATTAGTATCTATGCTGTTAATAATTTGCAGCTCGTGTATGTTTATGTTACGTACATATGTACGTGTTACGCTATTGCTGCTTAAAACTAATTTAGAGGAGAATTTACGGTTTCCTTCTTTCTCCATTAGGAAATATTTATAGACTTTACTGAGTTCCAGAGAACAAGTAGATTTACCTATGTTTTTACTATCTCATTTTAGCCGAATTAATAAAGATACTACTCCACTACTTCTTAACCGATTTAAAGAAGGCGGAGCTTCTCAATTTAGCTATATGTTTTTTATAGCGTTCCGTATCCAAAATGGCAGAAACGAAATCTTTATAGTCTCATCATGTCCGTCCATCTGTCCTCACTTATTACTATTAGTGCTAGAAACCTGTAATTTTGCATGTACATACATCATCAACAGCCTTGAATAGTTCACTGCTGGTCACAGCCCTCTCCTTAGAAAAGAGGTTTTGGCGCACTATACCACGCTAGCCAGACGGGTTGGTCTAGGGTTTGTTTCAAGTTTTCCTTCTCTTTGTACATAAATACTAATTGTTTATTACCTCAGATATATTATTAGAGATAAGAGTAAATAGATTATTAGAGAACTCCATCATTGAACTGATTTGGAATAATCATTTTTGAATTTGAAAGGGTACTGTGGTACTTCCCAAGTGGTGTCTTTGGGACCAAATGGCCCCAATGAAATTTAAACAAATTCCTCCTCTTAGGGTGAAAATTAAGGAATGAAGAATTAAGTTTATTATCTCTGCACCTTTTACCTGTCTTTAGTAAAATTATTTCTAATGATTTTTATAGAGGTAAGCTACAGCAGATAACTGACTTAGATAGTAGGGGTAGTAGACGGAGGCACCAGGGACTTCCTTTCTAGGGTATACCTGGTTCTCCGGCTATTAGTACCCGAGACGGCGTGCGGTTTTAGTCGGTTCGAGTCAGACATGCCACCGATAGGTGGTATCCGAGGGTATTTCCGCACGGAAAAAAAAGGGGTAGTAGACGGGGCAGTCGAGCAGACGGGTGATGGAAAGTGACCATCGCCACCCATGAACATCTGCAACGCAGGAGTCACAAACGCGTTGCCGGCCTTTTTCTTTTTTCTTGAAGGTTTGAAGGTCGTATCGGTCCGGAAATACCGCAGACGATTACCCGTTCCACAGATGAATAGATGATGATGCTGTTAGGATATAACCATTAAAGATGATTTTACCAGTGGGTAGAGACGCCAGAGTCCCAAAGGGAGATTGATAGATATATGGACAGAAATATTTTTAGCGCGTGAGACCAGACTATGCTTCTTTAGGTTAGCAAGAATTGGAATTGAACCTATGTACTTAACACAGTTTGACTTTGACCGGCCTGTTAGTGTAGCGGTTAGTGACCCTGACTGCTAAGCCTGAGGTCGTGGGATCGATTCCCATCTTTTTTTTTTTTTTTTTCCGTGCGGAAATCACCTCGGATACCACCTGTCGGTGGCATGTCGGACTCGAACCGACTAAAACCGCACGCCGTCTCGGGTACTAATAGCCGGGGAACCAGGTATACCCTAGAAAGGAAGTCCCTTGTACCCCGACATACCTCGGGTCATCTACAGACGAGTAGACGACCCCCCCCGTGTGGGAACCCCATGTTCCCGGTGCTCCCTGGAAGCGAGCGCGCTTCGCAACGCGCCGCCACCCCGGCCTGCTTCTGCTAGGGTGACAGATGGCCTCACCTGTCACCCCCAGGCCTGCGCTTATGGAGGACGGAGGTCGTTCTGCGACCTCCGGCGTCTGAGTCGCCTGCGGTACCTGGCCCGTTCCCGGGCCTGGCGGGCGGGAGAGTCCTAAACCTCTCCCGGTCCCGCTCCGCCGTCTCCTTCGCGAGCATAACTTGCTCGCAGAAGGAGACGGCAGAGTTCCACGCACTCTCGCTCCGCACGATAGCCGCAATCAGGCTATCGAGCGAGAGAACTCCCACTCCGATGGCCGCCACGAGGTCTCGCCTCTGCTCAACCCACGCCGGGCACTCTGCCAGCGTGTGGAGAGCCGTGTCCACGGTCTGGCCATCGCAGTGGTGGCACTCAGGCGTTGGCTCTTTGCGGATCAGACACAGGTGATCCCCGAAACATCCTTTCCCAGTGATCACCTGCGTCAGTCGGTATGACAGGGTCCCGTGACGCCTCTCGAGCCAATCCTCCATAACGATCGTGCATCAATCATTTGTTTTGTATCATAATGTGATAATGGGTGTAATTCATCTATAATATGTATGTACTTCGAAATTTATAAGTATGTTTATCAGCAGTCTGGTTACCATAGCACAGGCTTTGCCTAGTTTGGAATCTGACAGCTATACATGAGATGTGTGAAGTTATTACTATTACAGTTTTTTTGGCACTCACATCTGGTAGTTCAGCATTCAAACAGGAGATCTCCGGGTCCTAGGAGTCCTATCTCTTTGAAATGTAGTTGATAGAAAGAGATAGAGAGAGAAATATAGACCAAACATAAGTCACGCGCATACTTTTGTACACAATGATATAATTTTTCTCCACCCGAGATTACAAGCACAAAGTGTAACGGTGGATATACCCTAGAGATGTTTGAATATGAATTTGAATATTGAATTGTTGAATATTACTGGGAATGCCTTTAAAATTTTACAGTCATATTTAGAAAATAGATCCCAAATAGTTAAATTAGACAATATACATCAAAGTGACGCACTGCCAGTTACTTGTGGGGTTCCGCAAGGATCTATTTTAGGGCCCTTGCTCTTTTTAATCTACATAAATAATATTCAAGAACTAAAACTACACGGCCACCTTACGCTCTACGCCGACGACACTTGTTTGTTTTACTTTGGATCCTCTATTCATACGATAATCTCCCAAGCTCAAGCTGATTTGAACATATTGTACTCATGGTTCCAATATAACCTATTAACTATTAATATCTCAAAAACGTGTTACATTATCTTTAAAGCAAAAAATAAAACTATTCTTACACATACACCATTACTAATAAACAATGAACCCCTACAACAAAAATCGTGTGAAAAATACCTTGGCTTAAGAATTGACAGTCTGCTATCGTGGAATGTTCACTTGGATCATATACAAACGAAACTTTCGTCCCTACACGGATCACTTCGAAATATAGTTAAATGCATTCCTAGCACATTACGCCATAATATATATAATGCTTTAGTTAAACCACACTTACAATACCTAATAGAAATCTGGGGTAATGCAGCTAAGACTAAATTAGGTGAATTACAAATCATGCAAAACAGGCTCGTGAAATTGATTTTTAATTATCCACATCTTTCACCAACATACAAAATTTATAACGAAACCAAAATTATGAACTTAAAACAATTATTTACATATAACACGTGCATTTTTACCCAAAAAATTCTAAACAAAAAAATTCAATCTAGTATATCATTCACTAAAATAAAACATACAACCCAACGTAGTACTCGCCGAGCTAGTTTTTTGGTTTTACCTAAACCTAGAACAAATTATGGTAAAAAAATGCTGACATACGAAGGGGCACAACTATACAATAAACTACCATCGTACATTAAAAATGTAAACTCATTTAATGTATTCAAAACTCGATTAGCCCAATATGTACGTACATCATTCACATAACTTGACCTCGGGTAAATGAATACATTAAATTAGTACCTACCCACAATGATGTTATTTATTTATTTATTGAGTGAAATGACGAACGAACCTGTATAATACTTTAAGTTATTATTGTTCTCAAGTAAGTGACTTTGTTTTTTATTGAGAATAAAGAATCTTTAATCACAGATGTTAATACCATCATACTTACTTTATTGCAGCGATCTTTTAAACATCTAACGCGGTCTCTGTTTATTATTTAACTGTCTTTTGTTTAATTTGAATTTTTTTTACGTGTGTGTTTGTTATAGTCAAATGTTGAAGCTAAATTTTTAAGCAGTCATCCTCAACCGATTATACTTAAATTTTACATCCCGGGCAAAAGTGAAAAAAAAGCAAATCATACTTTAAAAATGTGTGCTCATATACAATTTAATTTCAAGAAGACTAAATAATTTACTATTAATATAGATAGCTACCTAATAGTGGGTTATCCGTTGTGTATTTCTAGTTTATAGCAGTGCCAAGTAGTACCATTAGTGCTCAATTAGAATAAATTTGGTATATTGCCATTTCAAGGATGCGAGAAGCTACACGCATATTAATTGTGATTTTTTATACACATATGGGTCAAAATATTACCATCTGTTTACATCTGTGTATTAAACTACGAGAAAGATTACGTAATTGACTGTTTATGCTATTTACCTCAGTCTCATAAATCAATCTAAACTAATTTCAACAATTCAAGATGTTCTCTTCTTCTTCTCTGATAGGTCTCTAAAAAAATCCAAGTTTCATGATATCTACTTATCCACATTAAACCACGGATGTCGACTATGATCTTTAAGCTCAATAGTGACAGTTTATAAAAACAACATCAACAACATAACATAATCATATTGCCGCCCTTTTCTAAAGTTTTCTAAAGTTGGGGTGAGCGTAAAATGCAATATTGTAGAGGGCTTTAATCGGTTTCTTTTATGAGCCATCGCCTAGGAATATAAATCATTTTCAGATAGGAAAGGAAACAAGTAAATTTGAGTAAAGGAAACAGACAGGACATGCTTTATAGTTACCGTAAGTCTAAGGTGAAAAAAGGGATTAGGACTGATCGAAACTGTCCGTTAGTCCTACCCGTAATTAGAAAGACCACTAACTTAGGGTCATCAACAGGTCCTGAAAACAAATATTTTTTTTACTTTCGGATCAACAGCTCTATACATGTATTCTTAGGCCAGCGGTTCTTTCGCTCGGCATAGCGTTCACTATAAATACAAGTAGAGATTGTCCGTCAATACATTGCCTCACAGAACGTAGAGCGAGGGGTTCTCCTTACCCCCAGCCTAAACCGAAATAAATTAATCTTTTGTGAAAGTATTGGAAGGTAGACACATAGATTCAAGTGTTCATTGTGCTTCATATTTATTTATTTTTTGCTTTACGAGTGATTTAATAATTTGTGATTTATTGCTTATTCAATTCATTAAATATTGCTTCTTTTTGCATATTTTGTTTTTGAAAATATTTAGTGTTCATTGATATTTAATTTAAAAAATCATAAATGGTGTTTTTCAGTCCGACTGTATCGAAAATGAAGGGTTATTCCGCAGTATTTTTATGTATGGGTAAGTGTAAACAAACTTAATTTGTATTTTAACTTATTAAGCACCTGTGTAACACTATCCTAATTTATTTCTCATTTACTGTCCTAATAACTCACCTTTTTACATGACTACAAAAAAAAAAAAAGAAAATTAAAAAAAAGAAAATCTGGTTTCTAATTTTTACTAGTTAATGTGTATTTAAATAGTTTAAAAGTTATGAACAGTTATGTGCTGCTTCTAAGACATTGATGTTTCTAAGACAACTATTTTTTTCTTAAATTAAATTAAAACATACGGCTATTTGGATCTTATACTTGAAATATATACGATATATATATATTGTTCAAAATTACAGTGCATTTAGTACAAACAAGAGAATTAAAGTGTTGAGATTTGTTAATCAAGCATAACCAAAAAACATTTTTAAAATAATAAATAGACAAAAAGTGATGAGTTGTGCTCTATGGAGAGTTTTAAAATATATTTTTAGTAAGTCAGTAAATTTCATAAAAACAAATTCAAAAATGAATATTGCTCCCTGAATGAACCCTGCTCTGTCAAAACATGCCATTAGTATAAATGGGTATTGTATTGGTGTTTGTAATTACATGTAATTACATTACGCCAGAACAAACGACTACTTCTCCAAAAAAGATATTGAAATTGACAGTAATGCTATTTATTTAAAATCATTTTTATTTGAGAGATTAATAAATGCAGTGGTAAACATTAATCTATTTTATTATAAATATAAGGATTTTAAGACCACATACTTTTTTAAGTTTTAATGTTAACGAACCTTTGTGGAAGAGAAATAAACGTTTTATTATTTTATTTAAATAATAATAATAACTTGCCACATCTCACACACGGCCTTTTCATCCTAGACTAGACAGAGCCTCTGCAATGCTGATAAACATACTTATTAATATATATTTTTTACTAAAAAATACTACAATACTACACCCAAATGAAGAACAAATGATCATGCTCATTACACAATCATTTGTCCTGGATGGGAATCGTATCCACAACCTCTGGCTTAGAAATTAAGTCTTTTTTTTTGGTAGTTTGTACTAGCAGCACGAAGTTTCCCGGAAGACAGCAATAAGTTGGCCTTGCATGAGAATAGAATTTCTCTTCCCCCTTACTCTCTTCTGGATTTATAGCTCTCAGTATATACCAAAACCGTGTCAGTCAGACTTGCCATATGAGGGTTTTTGTACATACCTGTACGTGGATAGTATATCTATCTCGGAAATCGATTCTCGAAGATTTTTGGTCGTTTTTAGTGTCAAACTTTACTTTACTGTTTTAAAATATTTACCATTAATACTTAAGTTAATTTTACCTTAAAAAATGACTTTCTGTCAAATTAAATTATTCTAGCAATCTGCAAATTTGTAATTTGAATTAAAGTAAAGGGTGCTAATTGCCGTATGTTTTGTTTAACTCGTCTCAGAAGCAGGTATTTTACAGCTTTAAAGAACAGCAAACGAACAGACGCATATTAGAATTTACCTGAAATATTTTTTCTCTATTCTTCAAGTTAGGCACAATCACAAAAAGCAGCAATTAGGTATGAAAGTTATAACTTTATGGTGCCTTTGGGTATAAAAAAATAAAATAAAATACTAGTACCAGCAGTTCTCGTTTTGCCTCGTACAACTATTCTCTTACAGACTAAGCGAGACACAATCATTGACTTTTTTAACGGATCTTTGACAGACGTGCTACTCTTCTCTCTCTTTTTTATGTGTGTTTAAAGTCTTTAAAGACACAGGATATATTCCTGGTGCGCAGCTGTCTTTAAAAAAAAGGAAACTCTTAAAAGATCTTTCTTTTTGTTGCTGTTTGTCAGAGTTTTTTCAATGCTTCTAAATGAACCCGTAGTTATTGAATAATACACTGAACTTGATAGACAAATTTTCACCGTTTTCTTTCTGACAAGCGTTTGAACTAAGCCAAAATTTTGGCAACAATAACGCGAACGCCTTAGAAGAAAGAAAGAGTTCATAGATTATTTTTAACTAGATATTATTTGTCTGTAACCTTACGAGCGTGGTATAGTAGGCCAAAACCTCCTTTCTAAGGAGAGGCCTGTGTCCAGCAATGGACTATTAAAGGCTGTTGATGTTGTTGTTGTTGTTACCTTAGTAGTAAAGTAGAAAATAGTTTTTTTTTCTAGTCTATTGTGTAGCATTTCGGCACAGTTTACCGTCCAATAAAGATATATAAATATATTAAATTTATATCATAAATAAATCATCATTATGTATCTATCAACATCATCAAAGTATAATGATGATTATGAACTAATATTATATTCATTACGAACTATTAGATTTAATTATAACATCCAGTCAACTGCAAACTTAAGCTAATATACCTCGTAATAGCAAAGTATTACAGTATTTAATTACAACTAGATTTATATAACCAAGAAATTGTTTGCCATATTAGTTTATTAAGGAAATAAAGATGCTTCCTCACGCAATACTATGAAAAACAGTTTTCCTTCACGCACGGTCGGTTCCAATTAGCTCGTGCGAGTGTAAATGTTATGTCGATTTTATTACTGTATTGATTTACTGTCAAAATTGAAACAATGTTATCCGTTCATATCAAAAGAAAAAATTGCAAATAAATTTTAATAAATATAAAAAAAAAACGTGGGGTGCTTTTTACTATTGACAATAGGCACCCAACGTTTTTTTTTCAAATTTATTAAAATTTATTTTTTATTTTTTAGTTAGGTTTTCTATAAAAAGCGTGTTTTTTAGTTTTTTTAAACTAATTCTTTTTTATTTTATTTTTTATATTAGTGTATTGTCATCGGTCCTCGATATATCTACAAAGTTTGAACGAATTCTGACCGTTTAAAGTCAGTCAAAATCACGCCCAAAGGAGTTGGTTACAAACAAACAAACAAACATACAAGTGAAGCTAATATAAAGCGTGTATCATTTCATAATCCCCGGCCGCGTCTGTCTGTCTGTACGAACGCGATAAACTCAAAAACTACCGCACGGATTTTTGAAGGTTTAGGTGTATAATTCATGGTGGTTTTATACAAACTGACTGAAATATAACGATTATTGTTGAAGAGGTTGAGGTATAAACCGGGCGAAAAAAGGATTACGGATAACGAAACCCACGCGGGCGGAAGCTGGCATACAATATCCTTCGATTTGTACTCTTCTGTATTAAAATTTCGATACACTATTTGGGCAGGCCTGTTGTGTAGTGGTTAGCGGTCCTTACTATTAAGTCAGAGGTCGTGGGTTCGAGTCCCACCCAGGACAAACATTGTGGGATGAGTACGACCATTTGTTCCGTGTCTGGATGTTATTTATCTGTAATATAGACCTTTTTTTTTTTTTAATGAAAAAATGAATGATTGATGAAAGATGAAATGTAATCTTATATATAAAATTCTCGTGTCACAATGTTCGTTCCCGTACTCCTCCGAAATGGCTTGACCGATTCTCATGAAATTTTGTGTGCACATCGGGTAGGTCTGAGAATCGGCCAACATCTATTTTTCATACCCCTAAATGGTAAGGGTGACCCATCCCTAATTTTTTTTTTGTTTTGCAATACAACGTTTGCCGGGTCAGCTAGTTATCTATAATATGTTTGTATTTAGAAACATATGCGCTTTATGGACGACAATAGCTTACCTTCTATTACATAAGTGGGACTGACAATGTAGTCGACGAAATAATAATAATAATATTTTCGGACATCTGACACACAACACTATCTAGTTTCAAACTAAGCAGAGCTTGTACTATTAAAGTAAGATTGACTAATAGAATACTTTAATTATTTTTTTTAGTAAGACATACACATTATACATAGAAAACACCCAAACACCGAATCAAATATTTGCAGATCAAACAAACATTTGGTCCGAACCGGGAATCTTCAGCACAGCAGTCGCATACGCTACCACTGCCACTACCAATATGCCTCTGTCTACCCCTTAGGGGATTAAAGGCGTGAAGATGTGGATTTAAAATTCAAACAACCTTATTTTCAAATGGAAGTGTTTCTGAGGCATTTATGGCTGGATGCAAAAAAATGTGTCTCAATTTGGAAGTAAACTAACGTACATCAACTAACTTTTACTCTTATTTCAGGCGTGCTATCCTTTGCTGCCGCTGCTCCAGTACCCCAAGAATACGAATACGATTACGACCACCATCCAGCCCAGGCCAACGCCCAACAGGCTCAAGAACCCCAAGAATCAGCCAGCCATTACGACGCTTACATACAAGACGTTAAAGCGGCTGCAAACGGTGGTGGAAACGGTGGCAAGAAGGGCTTCTCTCAAGGCTCAGGCCTTAGAACCATTGCTGTAGGATCAGCTAACCAAGCAAAGACTGCGTTAGGAAACCAAGCAGCAGCAGGATACCAAGCTGCTTATGTAGCCAAGAACACGCTTGCCCAGTCAGCTGCTCAAGCCAGTGCAACCGCTCAGGCAGCGTTGGCTGGTAAACAGGTCATCTTGTCAGGGTTGGAGCAGCAAGTGAGGGATGCTAAGGTCGGTCTGCAAGGTGAAGAGATGCAGCTGCAGCAAGCTAAGAGATCTGCACAATCTGCAGCTCAAGCTGCTCAGCAAGCTATGCACCAGGTATGTCCAAATATTTTAAAATTATTCAGACTTTCTTTGATATTTCACACATTCCATACGTGGAATTCAATTACCTAATTTATTTAAATAATTTCAGTTTCTTTCGTTTGTTGTAAATTCTACAGTATGACTGTTGAGTGTCAATATTATTAAAACCTGTCTCTCTTACTGGGCCTAAACCTTCAGCCTTCAGATGACAAAAAGAAGACCAAAATATCCTAATTTCTAGAAATTTCATCATTATTTTTTAATTACAGTTTGTTCACCTCATTTATTACACTTTTCTCTATTTACCAAACGCTTAAAACAGTTTAATAAGTTGTAACTATCTTTTGTTCATTGTCAACAGCCTTTAACAGTCCACTGCTGGACATAGGCCTCTCCTTAGAAAGGATGTTTTGGCCTACTATATCTACAAAATTTAATATACTACTATCTTTTGTTACAAAATTCTTTTTAACAGGTTAATCGTATTTGTATTTTTATCCATGACTGAGATATCGACGAACTGCACGGATGGCGTAGTGGTTTAAGGGGTCGCCACGCCGTTTCCTACTACGCCGAGTGTTGTGGGTTCAAACCCTACATGGGACGACACTTAATGTCATCCACAAATTGTTGTTCTGAGTCTGGGTGTTCTTTGTGTCCGTTTCATGTATGTTTGTATAGTCCCCCGCGACACAGGATATATTCCTATAAATTGAACTTTTCATCGTACTCTTTAATTAAAGATTCTGGAAGTCATGATGTTCAGCTCAGTCACATATCAATTATTCGCTCGTATAAAAATCACTTTTCTATTTCCCGGACACAGTATTTTTTCCTCAATGAGAATTACCTCGTTCATTTTGCTTTCTGAGCTTTCAGTGTCCCCAGGCAATGTGCAATCAATGTCTGAGCATTTTAAATGGAGTAGGTTCTCGTCTCAACTATGTGTTTGTTATGATTGTCAGCTCAGAACTCCGTCACTTATGGAAATGAAATTGTTTTTTTTTAAAGGGTATGCTGCCCATTTAGTTCCATTTTAAGTGAAGAAAAAAGCCACTCCTATAGTAAAAAATTAAGGGATGAAGAATATAGCTTATTACTATTCATAATGTGTTATTGAAGTCGGATTTTTTTTTCTGTTTAAAGTTAACTTATTGTCCACCAGGCAAAATGTATTCTGAAACTAAACTGTATTCTGAACTAACTCTATTTTTACGTTTATAAGATCTGTTAATATTTAGGAAAATAGCCTTTTTTTAACAATACTTCAAACATCTCACACACAATCTGACCTCAAACTAGGCAGAGCCTGTACTATGGTAACCAGACTGCTGATTAACATACTTATATGTTTCTGAATACGTATGTATTATAGATAAATTACACCCAGACAAAGAAAAGGATAATGTCCACCACACAATTATGTGTCGTGGGTGGGAATCGAACCCAAGACCTCTGGTTTACTCTGGGTTACTAACCACTAAACCAACAGTCCAGTGAACCTAACTTTTACTTTACATTTTACAATATTAATTAATTACCGAAAGTCGTAAAACCCGTAAAAGTAGTCTACGGTCACGATCAAATAGTTGCTTAAAACGGCTAATTATTCACTACAATATTGGTAAACATGTCCAATAATGTACGTGCATTGGCAATGAACCGATTAAAAAAACCTGTAGTTTAACTTTTTACATTAAAAGTAACGAAATATAAACAATAAAATGATGAAATAAAAATGCAAGCTACGTAATGAATAAAAACCAGATTGTGCAAATCTGCGCGAATGAGTTTTATAGCGAGAAAATAAAAAACAAACGGCTAGTGAAAAACATCTGACAGTCGTTTTAATTGCGTAAGTGTTCGGTCCAGTTGCTTCGTCAAATTAATTGATAGTTTTCAATAGCTTGTAAATAATTAAATCTGCCCAATAGTAAAAGGTAATAAGTACATCACGTTTATGGACAAACACACACCTTTCATTATTTCATAGTCAACTTTCTATTTGTATGAATGGGGTCCAATGGAACATGTTGCTTTTTAGAAGGTCTAATGGGCGATAAAGTATAGGCAAAATTCAAATTACAAGACCCAAACGGTACAAGAAGGTAGAAAGGGACATATTTGTAGATGAGGTCCAACCTTGGAGGTCAAACGGGTACGTAGACAAGCTAAAGTTTTTGAGTTTGTATGTTCGGTGTAGATAATCTCCGGTACTACTGACCCGATTTTGAAAATTCTTTCACTGTTAAAGGTATATTCTTTTTTTTTCTGTGCGGAATCACCTCGGATACCACCTATCGGTGGTTATGTTGGACTCGAACCGACCAAAAACCCCACGCCGTCTAGGGTCCCAGTTGCCGGGAAACTATGTGTACCCTAAGAAGGAAATCCCTGTTACCCCGACGTACCTCGGGCCATCTACGGCGTGTAAATGACCTCCTCCTGTGTGGAAACCCCTATGTGCTCCCGAAAGAGCGCGCGCGCTCCACAGCGCGTCTCGCAACCACCCCGGCATGCTACGGCTAGGGTGACAGGTGGCCTCACCTACCACCCACAGGCCTGCGCTTATGGAGGACGGAGGTTATTCTGCGACCTCCGGCGCCTGAGTCGACTCCAGTACGTGACCTGTTGCCGGGCCTGGCGCTCCGGGAGAGTTCTAAACCTTTCCTGAGGTATATTATCCCTGAACGTAATAAACTACTTTTTACTGGGTTTAACGATATACACGCGGGCGGAAAAGCGGGTAAAAGCTAGTTGTTTATACAGCTGGGTTGGGGAGGGTTAGTAAGAGGTTTAGAGGGCATATTTGTAATTCAAACTCTCAGGAAAAGGAAAGTTCAACCTTCTAATATTATAACAATTAGCGAACAAGACTTGTAGCTGTAATATTATAAAAGAAATTTAAAACAGTCTTAAGAAATTTAAGACATACAAATTTATATTTGACATGTTGGTCTAGTGGTTAGTGAACCTGACTGCTAATCCGGAGGTCG
The DNA here is from genome assembly GCA_902825455.1 of Arctia plantaginis. Taxonomy (NCBI): domain Eukaryota; kingdom Metazoa; phylum Arthropoda; class Insecta; order Lepidoptera; family Erebidae; genus Arctia; species Arctia plantaginis. The sequence continues at coordinate 107,946 of CADEBD010000333.1, read as the reverse complement.
TGGGTTCGATTCCCACTCAGGATAAATAATTGTATGATGAGCACCATGATTTATTCTGTGTCTGTTTGTAATTTATCTATAATATGTATGTATTTAGAAATATATAAGTATGTTTATCAGTAGTCTGGATACCATAGCACAGGCTCTGTCTAGTTTGGGATCAGACGGCCGGGTGTGAGATGTGTGAGGTTATTATTATTATATACTATTCTGTAAAACACCGTACAAATAGAGAAAAAGAGATTCTCTTCTATTTTCGTATTACTTTTTGTAGTCATTTTTACATTATTTTTAACTTTATGGTACATTTTGATTAATTATTTATAGCTTTCTGCACTTCTTCCCTTCGCTACATTTATTTAAACATGGGTGCAAAGAATTTTTTTCACGTATTAAGATAAGATAAAGTATCAAAAACTAATGAGTCCACTGGGTGCACAAAGGTACGTATTGAATTGTCTTAAAACCAAAGATATTTAAGTATTTTATTGAGACTTTTGGCCAGCTCATGTCCTAGTGGCGTCTATAATCACAATACAGACCTTTTCCTCTTCTAACTACTGCAGTCCTACTCCCGTTTCACTTCCCGTTCCCGTTCAGTTCCAGATTAGTTTGAGCAGACTCTTAATACTAGTAGGAATAGCTCAGAAAGATGATGATGAACACGATATTGGAACTTATCTTAAACATATCTTCACACAACTAAAACAAACGAGCCAAGTTTATTAGCCAAGTATGTACTAGTGTGCGTGACAGCATGCATTTTACACTCGCAAAACTTTTTTTTTATATGTCTCACACATCTCACACACGACATGATCCCAAACTAGGCAGAGCCTGTGCTATGGTAACCAGACTGCTGATAAACATACTTCATCATCATCATCATCAACAGCCTATACTAGTCCACTGCTGGACATAGGCCTCTCCTTGGAAAGGAGGTTTTGGCCTACTATACCACGCTGGCCAGACGGGTTGGTATAGGGTTTGTTTCAAGTTTTCCTTCTCTTTGCAGTGCTGTTGTCCTGCTTAGTTTGCTCCCTTAGTCGGCTCTTACGACACCCACGGGATGAATTGGGGTGGTGACAATTTGTATTCTTAATCCGTCACCACGCGGAACCACGCGTAAACATACTTATTTATTTCTAAATAGATACATATTATAGATAAATTACACACCCAGACACAGAACAAATGACCGTGCTCATCACACAATATTCCTGGTTGCTGGTTGGGAATTGAACCCACGACCACCGGCTTAGCAGTCAGGGTCGCTAACCACTAGGAACTTTATAGTTCTATACTATGTGTGGCAAAGTGGCCAATGGTTTTTCGGCACTTACAAATTCGACAGGCTATCTAGACACGTCAATGATCTAAGATATTATTCTAACTAATATCACAGATCCGTCTTTACACTATAACTTTAGTGGTACAGAAAAGGACATTCACACCCGAAGGAAACATATAATGATAAACGAATTTCGACCTTAACGAGGGAAGCCACAAGAACTAAATAAATTTAGTCCATTTTCTATTGAAATATTTCTTAAACAGACCATTACGTACCTACCGTTGTCATATTAATTTACCGAGCAACTGTAAAATCGATTTTCTGTATGACGTTTGGTAATATTATTGAAAAACTCATCTCGCAACGGAACTCTTAGGAAATAATTTGATCTGTTGAAATTGAACTGAGATAGTTGCTTTTTGTTGTTGAACTGATACTGACAGATTGATAAATAGAAAATTTAGAAATATTAGTCGACTCGAACTTTTTGTCAAAAACCAATTTGAGTAACAAGTATTCGACCTTGACCTGTTAGAGCTATTACTTATATTCCCCAATATATCTGTATAAACATTATCCCTTTCTATCTATTCCCAATTTTCCCAACTAATAACTAAAATAATCAGTTGAAGTCTCTAGGCTTTATAAACGTTAGTGGGTATGAAATTTTAGTTAGTAAAATGTTTGCGTTTAATACGATTCTTTGGTTACGTTCGGTACGATTCGGGATACAGGCGTGAGTGTGTATGTAACCATACGTGTATCTAAATTATATACAAGCTTAATATCTTTTATATAAAATTCTCGTGTCACAATGTTAGTTACCATACTCCTCCGAAACGGCTGGACCTATTTTTATTAAAATTTGTGTGCACATTGGGTAAGCCGATTTAATCTGAGAATCGGCCAACATCTATTTTTCATACCCCTAAATGACAAGGGTAAATTAACCCACCCCTAAATTTTTTTTTTCAATATTTCCTAGAAATAATGTATAATGCAAAACAACGTTTGCCGGGTCAGCTAGTATTACGATAAAATTCTGGTCTAATTGTATCTATTACTGAGATGTACTATCCCCATAAAATTTCAATTAACGCCAAATTTTTATATTTTTTTTATATTAATATCACACATGACGCATTGGTTAAATTACGTTGATAGACAGGACCTATATTAAGAGTTTGATTCGTACACGGGACAAAAAGTTTGCGTGAGGGACAAATAGCTGTCCTGAGTTTAAGCGTTCTATTGTATGAATTTTAATAAGTCCCCGCGACTTTGACATTATTCCTATACCTCGGCATTTTTGAAAAAAAAACACGCGCATTGATTTTTTTTTTTTTGAAAATCGTTAGTTCAATATTTATTAGGTAATCAATGAAAATAATGCAACATAGCTTATCGTATCTTTTTGTCCTCTTACAATATTCACAATGTTATTTAGTGTCAGCGTTATTGCAAAAAATTGCAAAACATTTCGCAAGGTATTGCAACTGACAAGACGTCATTTTTTTCAAATGGGACTATGGAAGAAAGGCAATTGGAGGAAAGACAGAGACTGCAGTTGCTCGAAAAGGTTAGGGACGCGTACCCATAGGGCCGTCCTGTGATAGGACAGGGACAATGAGACGATATGAAACCTTTCTTTTTATGCCATGTACTAATCATGAGAGAGCTTTGCTTCTGCACAATTGGCCGGCTTGACCGGAGTGATAGCACAGCCTAACAGAGAACCACTATCGAGCAATTCTTTCAGTGCTTTTTACCGAGTAAAAGAGGTCACCGGATGTCAAACCCCTTTCACATTGACGTGGCACTCAATGGGCTGCAACACACGTGCGTCTCTTGATTTGAGTGTGTCTATGGGCAGTGATAGCCACCAGAGACGAATAGATGTAAAATAAACTCGCACAAGGCCTCAGGTGACCTGTCTGCTCGGTCACCCCCTATTCCATGGGAAAACAAATACTTTTGACTTTGGTTTTGTCATCATAATCTTTTGTTACGTTGTTGCGTGTTTATTCTCAATAATGATCTACTTGTATAACAAGTCTATCTTGCCTCAGTATTTGCAAATTGGATCTAAAAACGCATTCAGTCAACCACTTCGTGAAACATTCATTGTTATATAATTATTACAATATTTTTCATGTAATAAATAGCAGTTCCTTGTTCATCTAAGAACTGTATTGGTGTATAAATCTAGTGGTCCATTTTGTCGATGTATATTTTTCATTACTTTCTTTTGGAGAGAAATAAGAGTTGTTTTTTGTCTGTCTGTATCAAGTAGAATTACAAAAACATGTTCCTATTTGGTTATTTTGGTAATTTTTCCATCGGTGTTGAATGCTTCTTGATTGATTCTTACTTAATACTCGTATATAAAAGAAAATAATATTTTACTTCTACAAGAAGTACATATTTAATTATTTTTCTACGAACTTTTGAGACCCCTTTTCCTACTAACCCAAATATCTTTATTATTAAAATGGAAAATTCGCAGTTGAATTCATTTTGATATGGTTTAAAATATTTTTCGTCCTGATTTATGACGTTATTACTTTTATGGCTAAAATTAATTAAGACGACATTTCTTTTCTATTGCATGTAATCTGTGGAAGTAATTTCGTGAAGAGGAACGGATATCTGTAACAGGAAGTCCCTAAATGCGCACTGTTTGATTCGGTCAATTTGATTCCGTCGATTTGATTTGATTTACATGCGTGCCGAGGCTTGGCAAACGTCCACAAGCTTAATTCATTGCCACTCTTGGTAAAAGAAATAGCTTATTTTTTGTCTAACCTTAATAAAAACAAAAAACAAATCACACCCTAAATAAGGTAGATGAAATCGACATTATTAACGGTAACATTGAGCAATAAGCACTTACAAGTTCATAATTATTTACGAGACATTTTAATTTATCACAAATGTCACGCTCTATTTCTGGTGTTGCTATTTACAACACTTATCACCAAGGCTTTGAGTTCAGTGACACATTGCACATTCTTAATTTAAATTATAGCGGTGCACATTACATTAAAAACTTTGTTTTTTTAGTTTTAATTCAGATACCTGTCGATTAAGCGTGAAGCACGTATCGCGAAAGGTAAATTAAAAAGTTATGTAAAATACAAAGTTGCGGAACAGACCCAATCGGAATGTACTCGTAAATTGTCACTTATCTTGTGATTGTGAGTAATCTTTTTTTTGTATGTAATTGTGAGTATAGTGTAGGCTTGTAATGTTAGTTCATATTTACTAACTTTCTGGTGGTTTTGTGTGTTTAGTTAGACGGCCTACATAAATGTCCCGCTGGCGGAATGACGTTACGCCTTAGTACCCATTTCAAATAAAAATATACCGCGTCTATCGTTTTGTCGTTTAATAGAAAAATACTGATTTAAATTGACAATCATCTACCTTTTTATAATGCAGTATTGTCATTTTGATTACGTATACATACATATACCCGACACATACACGATGCATGCTCCCTTTGTTATTAGTGGCCAGAATAAGAAACGACTGACGCCGTTAAAACACAGGTTCACACCTAGATTGAGGGTCAAAGGTAACCCGACCTTTGCCCCATTCTTTAATTACTTCAACTAAGTAGACAATAGGAACTAATTTTGTAAAACTGCCTGAATAAATATGAAATGTTATTTAGATACGATAATTACACGTAGATTTATCTGACGTCCAAAAGTTACTTAAATTGTTAGTTAGTAATTTACTTATAAAAGTATGTTACAAATCTCTCATAATTTGTATTTTATTTTATCACAGATGTTTGTTAGATTATACAGAAGCATGTTCAATCGACTATGTCTTTGTATGATTAATATATCGAAAGGATAAATGAAACAAGGTATATTATATATATAGTTCAACTCAGTTGTGCGCGCGGCCCTATGTGTGCGTGGGCTTGTAAATATACAACTTTCATTCGTGTGGCAGTGACGCGGCAGTCGGTCGACGACAACAACAACAACAACTGAGTTGAACTATCTATACATAAGATCTTGCAACTTGATCTTAACACGGAGTGTGCAGTTTTCTTCCTGTGTCATGGCCATGCATTTTAATTGTGCATTTGATTAGAAACTTTCGATGTCACATACCTTGGTTCATTAATCAATAAATATGTGGGTATGTTCGTAAAAATGCACCAATTGCGTGTATGACGATGACGGCTACAATAATACTATACTACTGTTTAATTTTTATAATGTCTGTACTTAGTCCGTTTCACATGTTTTATTTTAGTTTCTTGGTAAACAGTGATAAGGTATAGGATAAAAAGAAATAACTTCTGGACAAATTTTAGATGTATGTCTACAAGAAGTTGAGTGTATAGATTCGATGCATTTTTTGGAACGAAGTTCCTTATCGCGCGTTGTGAAAGGGGGCTAGACGGAAAAAATTCGTACGAAAATTTGGAACGACACTTTTTTATTAATATAAATTGACGTCTAACTGTGGATACCATACATTAAATTTGCTTTAACGTTCGCCAACGTCCATACCATGTTGAATACACCGGTTCTCGTCCGATCACCGAAGTTAAGCAACATCGGGCGTGGTTAGTACTTGGATGGGTGACCGCCTGGGAATACCACGTGATGTTGGCTTTTTGCTCTTTATTTTCGTGTCATCTTGTCAGACATTCAGCGCCATCTATCGAATAGATAGGAAATCATTTCGCAAGGAGATTTTACCAATGTATAAATTGTTTTAATTGTCTTGTAATGTAGGTAATAGCCGCTTTCATAGATGGCGTTGTAATTAAAATCGTGTCAAATCAGTTTTACTCGATCGTCACAACTTCGTTCCTATCGGGTGTCCCACGACACCACACGGCTTTTTTTTTCTTCTTTTATTTTTCTTTTAAAAAGACAATTCCCGCATTAGGAATAAGTATATCCTGTGTCGCATCTTTACAAACATACATTTGTTGCCGTTTAAGTACTAAATACGTACATAGTACAGATAAATTATAATGCCGCCAACGTCCGGATCAGTAATCAAGATCCCTAACCACTATTTGGTTTCTACAGGTGAACGTAATCCAGGCTGCCCTTAACGCCGCTCAAGCCACCTCTGAAAACGCCAACGAGGCTGCTTCCCAAGCGGCAGGAGAACTGGGTGCTCAAACTGCCATGGTAGGAGCTGCCCGACAGAGGCTTCATGCTCTCCAGGAACAACTTCATGGAGTCAGGATCGACTTTGAGGCCACGCAAGCAGCGGCCAGGAAGGCTCAGGTATGTTTTCTTAAAGTTTTAATTTTGTACAAACTAGATTAAAATAAAGTTACTCTACACAGTAAAGTATATTTTTTATAGGTAATTAACTTCATAAAACACGGCCAAAGCTCATATTAGTTCATATAAATCATGAAACACTTGAGAGCAATGAAAGTCACAAAGACAACTGGAAAACCCTTTTTTTCTGTCCGGAATCCCCTCTGATACCACTACCGGCGTTTTTGACGGACTCGAACCGACCAAAAACTCCACTCCATCTCGGGTACCAGTAGCAGGAGAACCAGACAGAGATTGGAAAACCCTGACATTAAGAATGCTATTCTATTGCATTAGAGAATATTCTGCGATTCCTCGAATCGTGATAGATGGAAGGTAGTTGTCTTATGCATCATCCAAGCTCGTCATGCTTGATAGTGACGATGTCTGGGCTACGTGCTGGCCAAAGGCCGCTTCATACAATTAATAATTAGGTAAACCTCTGAAAGTTAGTAATTCACAATCTGACAATTTTATTGCTCTCGAGTGCATTGAAATAGAATTGGCTTTTAATTTAATTTCAAGTATACGATGGTATTTCGTAAATTTAGTAATGTAAATATTTTCCTAAACAGGAAACACAGAAGAACGCAGCGAGGATATACATATTTGAGGATACAATAATTTCTATTTTCTTCTAACTACTTGGGGATGAAGACAAATATTATTGTGTCTTTTTTGATACTTTTTGTACATACCACTTCTAAATAAATATTAATAGATTTTGTGTGATTGCTTGTTTGTTTGAATTTGACAGAACTGACCGAAATAAAAGTCGCGCCAAAAAAATATTTTTGTATTGCATGGAATATTTATTGAGCTTGTGTATAGCTGATAGAAAGACATGCTACTGTAAAACTTTTGGAAAATCTGTTAATAACCTTATTTTAAGTTTTTTAAGCGATTGTAATTTCGTTTTAATGAATTTTGTGTGAAGATTACATCCAATGATTAATTTAATCAATTCCTTTTTAAACTACTTCTGCCAAGGTCTCTTTGTCTAGATTATTTTCTATTCGAATTTGCCTAGAAACTAATGATTGTATATTAAATTTCCAGGCGGCAGCTCAACAGGCGCAGGCTAACGCAGCCGCTGCAGCGGCCAAGGCAGCTGCTGCAGGACTAGGTGGTCAGCACAAGGATTCTTCTAACGAAGGTACAGCTCCTGAGGAGTACAAGGTGGCGCCACAGAGCCCAGAACAAGATAGCCGGGAATACTATACGCATCAGTCGGACTACCATCACTAGTAACATTAAGGTTTTAGGTGTTTAAGTTCTGAAGTTCTTACATTTTTTTAAATATTTATATTTATTTTGTGGTTTTTTTACAGTTTTTGCAAAAAAAACATCCAATAGCTCCTCAGGTAAAATATTATATTTTAGGCACGAAACCTACTTATAGCAATTAATGTACAGTGCATTTCTTTTTTAAATTTCTTTTATTCAATCAATTTTTTGTTTTTCTATTAACTTTACTTAAAAATTTATGAATAAAAAAGTTTGAGAATGTCAGAACTTATATTTTAGGTTGATATTAGTATAGGAAATACATTATTTACACAAAATATTTATTACACCTACCAATCCTATTCTAATCTTAACTTATACAGTGTGTTGTAAATAAAAAAAATGTAGAATATGTGATAAATATTACGTTAAAAACATTTTTATACTTTTTATACGAAAACTAGAGGTTATATATTATTATGTTGAGTTTTGAGTGGTTACTGTAAACAGCCAAAATGTTAAAGGTAACGCCGTTTTGCAACATAACGTGCAACGCAGTTTTAAATATAATATTCCATTAAAATGAGAATATTAAATTGGAAAACGTGACAGACGAGAACAGACAGAAACAGAGAAATCGTAAGACTTCATTGTTTCTTTCTTGCGTATGGTATATTGTTTTATATTTTGTATCTATCTCTTTCTATTCTGCATGTTCAATTATTAATCGTTTCCCACTCATCTACTTCTATTTTCAAAATTATTGTCAAACAAACATTTTTTATACATCTATCCATATACTTCTGAGTTGTTACATAAAATTTTGCATTTCGTCACGTTTTGTTGCACGGTATGTTGCGTTACATGTTACAAAATATAAACTTCCTTTAGACTAACTACTAACAAAAAAATTAAGTGCGATGTCTCAAAGCCATAGTGTCGACAAGTGTGAAAAATAAAATACTGTTTTTGTTATTTCTGTTCTTTCTGTTGTATTACTACGACTGACTAAATACTTAACCGACTTATACTTGACTATTACTTCTGACTATAACTGACATCTCACTTAGTAACTGACCTGACTTGACTAACCTGCTCAACCCTTCACCTAACACTTGCACGCAATCGAATAATTATTTAATTGTCTATGAAGTCACCATAGTTAAAAAGATTCAACTTAAGTTTCTGTACGAATACTTAACAGACATGAATCTGCACTAAATTATTGCTGAATTTAAGACACTAAAACGAAATTGACTGTGCTTGTTTTGAAAACTCATTAGCTCGTTCATGTTTTTCTATAGCTAGTAGCTACAACCTAAGACTATAAACTTGAAATATGTAATATAAAGTTAACAGGTATCACCAGCAAATTATTGGTTACCTAACTATCTGAATGATTTTATTCTTAAAGCAGGACTGTTTGAAATTTCTGAAAGACTTGCAATGTATTGCCAAACATTCCAAAAGTAGCATTGAGGCTAAGAGAGTCAAAATTCTCAGATTTCGGCAATTTTGGACTCACTTCTTTCACAACTAGTCTAAGTTTTTCGTAATTCACGATTGTTAATCTTGATCAAAATTTACTTAGAATTTGTGTTGTTAGGGTTTAATTACTTATTCTTATTTCTAAATAATAACAGTCACTTTATTCTTAATTTTTCATTTCAAGTTATACTCGGTATTTGTTGATTTATGCATGTTCCTATAGGTCTATGGCTTTGTTTCATGGCTCGCAAAACGAATCTATACGATTCGTTAAGTGAAATCTTTCGTATTTCAGAATCGTACGCCTTGGTCCACGAACAGTCCGTCCAGATCAGTGAAACACGACCCTTAGAATCTAACGGAGCCACCGAACCCACTGAACAATTAGACGAATCCACTGAACCATTAGACGAATACACTGAAACAGTGTTTGAACTCATCACGCATAAACCAGAACCCACATCGATCCCAACACCTTCTCCAAAGCCGAAACGAAATAAGCACAAGCATATTGCCAAAATTCAATTCCGACCTCTCTATTCCACTTTTAGTCAGTACAAGCCGAACATACATAAGCCATTGTCTGCTAAAAATAAGACTTTGTTAGCTAAGCCAGTTAAGTTTGTTAACGCTGGAACTTATCAGAAAATTTTCCCTGACACACATGTTAACTTACTAGATAGCTTTTACAATAATAACGAAAGCCAAAACGCAAAGCACTTTGGATATTATAGCTGGTAGTAGAAGCAAATCAGTATTGTAAGTAATCTATGCTTTTATTTTATATATTTAAGTATTCATCAGTAGTACAATTGTATGTAATTTTTTTGGTAAATAGATTTTTAACTGTTAAAATAACTTGTTCTTAGTAATTATCTATGCAAAGGATATCCTATTAGTACCTACTCACATTACCTATCTTAAAATTAAATAGAAGAAACTGGAACTCGAAACCTAGACCTATGTCTAAAAATGGTCTAGATTCTAGAAACCGCATGGCGTCTTTTAAACGGATTATCTTTCCTAGGCAAGTTTCATGCCTTTTAAAAACTGCTATAATACCAAAATAGTTTCTTATTTAAAGTGAACGAAAGAGAAAAAGCTTTCATAGTGGTCACTAACACTAATAGTCACACCTATGGGTAGGAATACCTACTTATTGCATGCTCAATATATTTCAGAGCCAGTCAAAGCGAAACCACAGCAAGAAGCTGTGGAGTACGAAGAGGAGGAAGAAGAGGACGAAGATTGTGACGAAGAGAAGAAATGAAAGTAGAACTACCCAAATGCCATTTTTAGTTCGACTTTTTAGTCTGTAAATCTTGTTACTTATTTTTAAGTTTTGTTGGTAAATAGGAATATAAATTTATCTTTATATTTATTTTAATAGTCATTAAAATAGAAGTACAAAATAAATGCTTTGGATTTTAATTATTTTATTAGTTATTATTATTCCTACCTATGCCTAAATATTTTTACTTCACAAACCCAAAAGTATTTTCTAACGTTTCAACATAAGTCAACTTCTGACTAGTTCTGACTGGGGAAAACGTTCCTGATCACTTAAAAATAATATACTTCAAAAACATTGTTGTCCTTTATTGTTTTTATAAATGATATTTTAACTATGTTATGACCAAAAAAAATTTAATTTAAGTGTAGATAAAGAAATAACTTTGGAAAAAATTAAAACAGATTTTAGCAAACATTTCTAACAATGTAGTTTTGCTGACATTTGCTGTCATTAAAAAAAACGGAATGTTTTCTTTCAAAACTCGACTTGACGTGTATAACACTGTAGCGCACGTTAGTTGAAGTTAATTAAATATATAATAAAATGTCCGTCGTAAAAAAGAAGAAACGTGTTTCTAAAAAGAACAAAAAGGCGTGGGGAAAATATTGTGATATTCGCGATGTGGAGGAGTTCCTAGAAGATCAACGATTGGAAGAGAGATTAGGGTAAGGTTATGTTGACATCGTGACATGTGCGAAATACATTGTTTATTTTTATATTATTCTTTATTGAAAGAAAAAATATACTGCTTAAAATAATAAAGTGATAGTATCAGGACTTTGATAGAAGATGGATTTCTTCTATTCGATCTAAGTAGTATACAAATTAGATGTAAAGTTTAAAAACTGTTAAAGTTATTAAAAACGGAGTGGATTTAGATGTGTCCGTAATAAAAGTTATCTATAATTTTGTAAATATACATGATGATGATGATGATGACGGGAAGTACTAAATATTTCAAAACTTTTACTTCACTAATATCACAACCAAGTTGCACCAGCCTGCGCCTTTTAACGTGTGTAATCCCCCTCGGGTCGTCACCCAACCGGGGTTTGCGGTGGGGCGGTGTGTGGGAATCGAACCGACTAAAACCACACGGTGTACCACTTTGCGCCTGAGATAGGAGGGGTCCGGGAACAGCTGATATTAAGACATCCGGAATCCTCCCAGCACCTGCCCTCAACAGCACTTATATCAGCCTTCGCCTAAATCAACTAATGAATGTGTAACTATATATATAAATATACTATGCTAGTGGACTGCGATAGGCTGATGATGATGATGATGATGATGATGAATGTGTAACTTGGATGAAGAAGTGATTCAAAGTTTATAGGTTATTAACAAGGGTAGGGTAATAAATCGTGGGTTATTACTTAGTCTGGCACTTTATACAAAGCAGGCAGTTAATGTTCTTCTAAATAGAATCATTATGTATATAACTCAAACTCAAAATATCTTTATTTCATATATTTCAATAGCAACAATCTGTTTTGTCTAATATTTTTCTAAACCAAGTTAATCCATTATATGCTTGTGCCGATATACTTAGTATACATATAATAGACATATTACCATCTAAAACTTCATGTGCATACAAAGTTTCATTTCGGAAGTTAAACAACAGTTTTGAAGTAGGTAGGTTCAAATTTACTTCCAAGATTTGTTTACGTGGATTGCTTAAAAGTAATAAAAGTGTGTTATATTCCTACTTCAGTTTCTCATTCTTCACATTTTTGTTATTTTAGCAAGTTTGAAACAAAGCCAGATAGCGAGTTGTTTGTGATAGACACAGGAGAAGAAGCTAAAGCTGATGATGAGGTTGAGGACAAGAAGCCTCTGTCAGCTAAGTTGCAGAAGAGAGCCAAGCTGAAAGAGCTACCTAGATGCTTTGAAGTATTGATGCCAACTTCCAAGGTATATTAATACTCTTTCATGTAGACTTAATATCAAGTTGAGTTGACTTTATGTGAAGTCCTGTGTGATGTGCAACCTGCACATCATACAGGACTTCACATAAAGTCAGTATTTACCTGACTTCAGTTAAACCTTGTTATTTCAAGTTTTAATAATTATGATTACCTCATTGTTATATAATTTCAGGTCCAAGATCCAAATGCAAAACGTAATCGTGTAAATCCAATTGGATCCAAGAAAACAGCATTAAGCAAATTGTCTGAAAAGAGAAAAACAGAAAAGAAAATATTTGAGAAGAAGCTAGAGGAAGCTAAGAAGAATAGGAAAATGGCTAGAGATAAAAAAAGGAAAGAAAAGAAAGTTAGAGAGAACTTCAATTTGGATTTGTGGGGAAATGATTGTGAGTATTGTTTCTATTGTATTCTAATTCTTGTATAAAAGAATCCTTAAGAGATATACACTTGAATTAATTCAATCATTCATACAAATATCTTATAAATGTTACTATACTAAAATTATTTACAAACTGTAGACTTGGTCATACTCAGAAACCACAGGCATAAAAATTAATGCTCCAGACATTAGTATTTTTGGTATTAACGGGAACGGGCTACTGATAAAAGAGAAGTTAAAGAGGAAGCTAATGATGAATCTGATGAAGTGACGATGAAAATATCGTTCTGAATTATTAAAGAAATATGTGTTTTTTTATTTCCATTATTTATGTCGTTCTGAGAAGAAAATTGAACATCATCTATAGTTATATATATAAATCAATTCTCATTCCATTGCTGACACAATTTTTTTTTTTTATTTTTTTTTTTTTTTTTATTTTAAAAGACAACTCCCGCTCTAGGAATAAATCCATTGTTGCGGGGGACTTTACAAACATACATGAAACGGACACAAAGTACACCCAGACTCGGAACAACAATTAGTGGATCACACAAAGTGTCGTCCCATGTAATAGGAAGCGGCGTGGCGACCGCTTCAACCACTACGCCATCCGTGCAGTCAAACTTAAACAAAATTAGCCATAATATGCCTCAAATTAGTCATAACAATGCCTCAAAGTAGAAGAGAGAATGCAATATTGTTAGCCGAGTTCGATTCTTTATGACCAGGTCTAGAGCAAATAATTTTAGGTACAATAGCAAACTTTTCACGTTGTGTCAGTCTGCCAGCTTTCACGGAATGTTTATTTAATAGTCATTATCGTAATACTACTTTCAAATACTTCATTTTATCATAATGCATTATTTCAGTACCGGAAGCTAAAGGCATACCAGAGACCCTCTGTCACGAGTTCATTTCTACCGAAGCCCAACTGCATAATGTATTGACCACACAGAGACTCCGGCCGAAGCCCCCAGTAGCCAAAACTTTAGCCACTCGTCCAGCTGTTGAAGTACCTCATCCAGGAGTCAGTTACAATCCATCATTTAAGGTAAGAGAACGAAGAGAAGTTCTTTTTGATTATGTTTCTTCTATAAAATTTTCAAAGACTATGTTAGAACATTATGTTGCATTTTCTGTACATAAACGTTCACTTATGACTGCAGTGTCGCTTGCGTATGTACATTTTGACAATACACATTTTTCTGGATGATAATGTGATATGAGATTGACTACAATCTCATATAATCGCAGACTGGCGCTGGTTTAATAGTACATGAGTGAAAGAGACATATACATGACGATTTACTAGTTACCTACTATATGTATACAAATAAATTATTATTATACGTATATTTCAGATAAGTGCCTCTTGATCTATTCTGTACCCTTGGTCGTGTGTATTCAAATTTCAGGTTGAGCAGTTTAGTAGTTAAGGTGTCGAAACTAGGTACTATGGTACTATATACCAGACTGCTGATAAACATACTCATATTTTTAAATTCATAATTATTTTAAAAAATTACAGCCAGACGCAGAAGAAATAATCGTGCTCATCCCACAATTATTTGTATAGGGTGGGAGTCGAACCCAAGACCTCTGGTTGAGCAGTGAGGATCACTGACCACTATGCTTATGAAAGCCCCTCCTTTTCCATATCATCATGTTATTTTCTGCTGTACCTAATAAGTAATTGTATTTATTTTAGGAACACCAAGAACTTCTTCAAGAAGTAGGCCAACACGAACAGAAGATGATGAAGCGTGAGGCACACCTCCTCAGAGTCACCACCGGCATGTTCCGTAGGGTTACACAGCAGGAAAAAGAAGTAAGTTATGAATATATAAATAGAGGATACACAGTTCCCATAGCCATCAGCAACTTGGGTATTTTCTTCCTTCGCACGCCTTAAAGGGCTCAAACTCCTACTAAAATCAAAGCTATTTTCTGTATGGGCTAAGTTTATTTAAAAAAATGATATGTTGTTTTGGTGGGATATTGCTGGATGTTGTGTTGTGTTTACCCGAGCCCACACATTCCTTGGAGGGGATTCTCAAAGGCTCTAGTGACTCTTAGAGTTGCAAGTGTCCATGGGAGGCGCTGGTCTCTTATTATCGGGTGACCGTCTCTATACCATAAAAAAAGACAACAAAATATACATTTCATCATAGATGTCAGTATGCACATCACATCATCACACATCATTTTGACGACCGAATGGCGTAGTGGTTTGTGTAACGGACTGCTATTCCAAAGGTCGCGGGTTCGATTCCTGCTCAAGTCAAGCATTTGTGTGCATGAACATTTAATGTTTGATTTGGTCTGGGTGTTTCTATGTATAATATGTATGTATTTACAAAAAAAAAAAGTATATATGTATTTATATCAGTTGTCTAGTACCCATAGTACAAGCTCTGCTTAGTTTGGGACTAGATGGCGTTGTGTCAATGTGGTAGAATATTATTATTATTATTATCAACAGCTTTTAAAAGTCCTCTGCTGAACATAAGCCTTTCCTTAGAATGTAGGTTTTGGCCTACTATAGCATGCTGGCCAGACGGGTTGGTATAGGGTTTGTGTCAAGTTTTCCTTCTCTTTGCAGGGCTGTTGTCCTTTGTAGTTTGCTCCCTTAGTCGCCTCTTACGACATCCATGGGATGAATAGGGGTGATGACACTCTGTATTCTTAATCCGTTACCACACTGATAGTATGCATTTAATATAAATCACCAGGTTTATCCTAAGTGTTTGTTATCATATTTCATTTTATTTCCAGAATCAATGGAAAGAAGAGATGTCAGCTGGCCTCCCTCAGCCCCATAACCCGGCTAATGACCCTGAACCAGAGTCGGAAACAGATAACGAGTACAAGGCTATCAATCCGCCTGTCAAGAATAAGAAGAAAGATCACAAAGCTAGAAGGAAACAGAAGGAGCAGATTTTAGAGAAGGAAAGGTTGAAACGAGAGAAAATCAACAAGAAGAAGATTACAGATCTTTATAAGTGAGTGTTTGTCTACAATTGCTTATAAAAAACTTTAAAAATAAAATCATCAATCATCATCAACAGCCTTTAATAGTCCACTGCTGGACATAAGCCTCTCCTTAGAAAGGAGGTTCTGGCCTACTATACCACGCTGGCCGGACGGGTTGGTATAGGGTTTGTGTCAAGTTTTCCCTCTCTCTGCAGTGCTGTTGTTCTGTGTAGTTTAATTCTTTAGTTGGCTCTTACGATACCCACGGGATGAATAGGGGTGGTGACACTCTGTATTCTTAATTCGTCACCACACGGACAATCGATTTTAATGCATCTACATTATGGTAAATTATAATATGCTGTGCTTGTCAATCCTTAACTTTAACCTTAAACCTGAAATGGGTGAAAATTAAGATTGTTTTCTATAAATTTAAATAGTTACAAATAGGAAATTAAAATTAATTTTATAAATCGTTTAATGAATTATGGAGTTAATGGAGTGGAATGGAGAATCGCTTAGCTTTTTTCAAGATTTTTTATAAAATTATTTTTATTTCTTTTTTAAAGAACAGATAAAGATAAGTGTCTTGATTAATGTGTAACTAAAATTCTATTAACGGCGGTTGGATATTTACGGTATTTTTTGCTGTACTTTTTTATTGTGTACTATATGCGCTTCGTAACGTAGTGGTACAATTTCTCTCGCGATTCGGTACCGTATTTCATGACATATATTTACTTTCGCGTTCTTAAAAAAATAGTTTGAATTTTTTTGTATCTGGTAAGTATAGGCATCTGTAAAGTTTGTAATAATTGTAGGCTACGCCAACTCCAGTCGTCGATCTCTGAGAGCGAGCAGCAGCAGGCGAGCTCGCGCGACAAGCGCGTGCAGACGCGTGCCGCGCGCGCCGCCGCCGCCCCCCCCGCGCTCAGCGCGCACGCCGCGCCGCGACCAGAGCCCGACTTCGTGGACCCCGCGCTGCTCAGCGGGGACCTCAGGAACGTTAAGACCAACTGTGAGTAGTGGAACACTAGCGGGTGTACTGTGTACTCTGTACTCGCATGACTCACGATACCGTGTGCTTAAAGGTCCCCGTCGCCGCGTCGGATCCAATACTAGTCATACGAAACACATACAGCGTGGTTTTTATTGACAAATTTTTAAACCACATATTCTGAACCTTATTTCTAGACGCTTTGCAAAAAATATGAACAAAAAATATTCAGTGGTTTAGAAACAGGACATTTTTTTTTGAACAGTCATAATAAATGGACCGTTCGGAGATCAGCTCTATACGCGGCGTAATCACACGTTTCCGCTTTTACTACACTCGAATCGAACGAAATATATTGATTATTGCGTCAGATATATATATGAAAAACACGCGTGTTTAATTAGTTCATTCAGTAAGTACAGTCCGTCGGCACTTAGCCACCGCAAATCGCTGAATGATGCTTTCGATGAATTATTGTAATAATAATATTGTTATTCGTGAGATATTTGTTTAGAAAAATTTTGTTGTGTTAAAAATGGTTTAGTCGTCATAATATACGGCAATGGTGTGAACAATTAGTGTTATCGCCCCAGACTTTGTATTGTAACAAGTTAATTTAAAATATAATATACATATATTAAAAATGAAATCAATTCATCACCAGTACATTCTGCTTAAATTAAGATATCACTTTTTGGTCTAAGAACCCGTCGAAATCTTTTTGCACACTTTAAAATTTTTGCCTACTCTTAACCTAACCTAATTAGTTAAGTTGATGAGAAGAGTTACAGAGTTTCATAACAACGCGGATCCTCCTTGTACTTATATGTACCATCAAGCACACCATGTCCACCATACATCTTACAAATTCACACCTCAAAAAAAATAAAATGTTAAATTTCCAGTAAAAATAAAAAGTTATATTTTCATCCACCTATAATGTTCAATTAAGTCTTTCGACTTTTTTACTAACACAAAACATTTTTTTTTAGAAACAGAGGTCTACTTCTGTCTATTTGAACCTAAAAGTATTTACAATAGAGACCATTTTTCAGCAAACCTCCTCCGCGACCGCTTCGAGTCCCTCCAACGCCGCGGAGCTCTCGCCGCCTCCAAGGTGATGATGAAGAAGAAACGTAAACTCAAGAGTTACTTTAAACCCGGACACAAAGTCACCGACAATGACATCGAGAAGTTCTTAAAAAGAAATGCAGAGAAGAAGTGACCTTATTTACTTGTGTTAAGGTAAATTGTTGTCTATACAAAAACGTTGTACATAAGGTACTTTATTAAAGTAATTTAATGTATATTTACGTGGTTTGATTTATGAATTTCACGTAAGAACTTCTCAAAGAAGAGGGATCAAATCTACCAGTCTTAAAATGACTTGTGTAGGAGGTCTTGAGTTCTTATTAAAACTACGAGGAACTAGGCTATCTATATGAAAAAAAATAGGGCACATCCATAAATTACGTTACACGAATATTTTTTTTTTGCTTCGACCCTTTCCCCCCTCCCAATTGGAGGAAAGATAAATTTATGGACGGTCTGTTAAGCGACTTTAACATGGGCTTTGCATAAAGTGCAACGAGACTTCATAAAGATGATGAAAAAAAAACACAAAAAAGTATTTTATACAAAAATTTACTAAAAAATATCTAACATATAATACATCTAATAATAGTCCACTTACGATAATATATATTACAGTATTATTGTGGCAGTGTAACGGTTACAGTACAAACTAAATTAAGCATAGATTTAGGTAACTCAGCGTATTATAGCCTTATGTCTCCTACTGAATAGGCAAGTTATAATTTTTTTCCTATAAATAAAATACTATAAGTCTATAAAGTCGAATTGTTCAACAGTAGTGATAAAATAAGTTAACTAAATTAACTTTACTAAATTAGTTACATTAGTACAACATACACATAATTGCAGGACACTTGGAATATATATTTTTATTTCTAAATTGTCTAGAAACTATGGGAGTATATGAAGGTTGTAACTTTTGATCCTTATTTCCTGCCAGCCAAGGTTTTTATAATTGAAAAGTTTTGCTTTTTTAATTTTATTTATACCTAAACAAATGCATTTCTAGAAAACCACATCATCAATCATCATCATCATCAACAGCCTGTAATAGTCCACTGCTGGACATAGGCCTCTCCTTAGAAAGGAGGTATAGTAGAGGAGGAGATAGTAGGCCAACTATACCACGCTGGCCAGACGGGTTGGTATAGGGTTTGTGTCAAGTTTTCCTTCTTTTTGCAGTGCTGGTGTCCTACATTGTTTTGCGCCCTTAGTCGGCTCTTACGACACCCACGAAATGAATTAGGGTAGTGACATTCCGTATTCTTAATCCGTCACTACACGGACGAAAACGGTAGCAAAACCACATAAAAACGTAAAATTATTAATAATTTAAAATATTGTTCCAAGTTTACTGTTATTGCTGCTACGTTTATGTAAATCCAGATAAAAATATAAAAAACATTACTCTTTCACTAAAAAACATACTAAATTATTTAATGTGTAATACCTGGTGGGCCGCGACACAAAAGTTGGATATTATACTAATCGGCAACTTTTCATATCGCGATACAGGATTAGCAGTAACTCCGTAGTTCGGTGTGTCTACGTTAGATGGCACTGGAGTATGTATTCCACTGTACGTCAAAGACGCCACAATATTACTACTGAAAACTGTCAAAAGACTGGAATGTGTATTTATTTATTTAAGATATAGTATAAACAATTTGTACTTGTAACAGTTTTCAAATAATATCATCATTAATGTGTATGTTGTGATACTGTAACAATATTCTAGTTCAGAGTGAGCAAAATTTAAAAGTCTCTGAAAATACTGATGTTAACATCAATTTAGTTTAAAGTTCAAATACTGCTATCTACAAAATCACATATTGTACAGTTTATATTTAGGGATTGAACTAACAACGAAATCTTTCTTTGAGGACCTAAAACATTTCTTGATAAGCTACTGATATAAATTTTAAAATTTGGTTACAGATTGTGATCAATAATAGTATTTAACCTAAAATATTTAATTTATTATTGAAAATTTCATAGAATCAACCCCTAAATATAAAAACAAAACCTTTAAATTACTAGTTTCAATTCAACCCCATCTTGCTGCGATGGTGTAAAGTGATCTCAATAACTCCAAAGCTCTTGTGTCAGCGGCAGTTTTTAAATCACTGGACTCTGAGACTCTTGCTTCTGCCTTCGGAGTGTCTTCAACATGCTCTGCCTTAGGCACTTCGACGAAACTAGTCTTGGTACTTGTGGGTTCTACCGTTGTTGCTTTAGAATGAAACCTTTTAATACCCCTTCGAGTCGGAGTAGTTCTTTGGGGATTGAAGGTTGTTGCTGTAGGTTCAATATCCTCTATTGTTGTCTTAATACCGTCAGTAATCGCAGTATTAGTGTTAGATAAAGAATTAACAGCGCTTGGATCAAAGTTAAGGTTCTTGCCTCTTCTATCTCCTCGTGGTCTTTCTACTCTTTCTATTCTCCTAAATGTTGTAGACCTATCAACTTCTGCTGTAGGCGATTCAGTAATTTCTTGGTCTTTAACCATATCTTCCATATCTTTCTGAGAGACAGCCATTAGAGCTTCAAGTAAAGCTTTTTTCGATGCCTCCGCGGTTGAGTTGTGATCATCATCGCAAGTTTGAATCAATAATAATATTAATCTCTTGACTGTCTTTGATTTGGTTTTTTTCATAACATTCATTAGCTTCTCCGCTGTTGTGACATTCATGATTTCTTTAGCCTTTTCCACCACAGTGTCTGTGATTGTTGTAAGATCTTGAGCTGGTTCAGTCGAAGAATCTTTGAGTAGTCTTCCAATCCTCGCAGTTACGTTATTTTTATCTGGTATGCTCACTTCAACAGTTGTGGGCGAAACGGTCTGTTCTGTGGCGAAATAATCACTAGGCGTTGTTGCAGTATTGGGAACATAAGTGTTTTCCGATAATCCTTGATTTAGGTCTGGCGCTGTTGGGCTTAAGCCCTCGTTTAATGTAATTGGGTCAATGACCGTACTTTGCCACGTACCGTAAGTACTGGACCACGTAAATTGGCTTGTTGTCTTATCGCTGTCTGGGGAAGTAAAAACAATATCAGGTATTGCTGTGGTAGTTAAAGAATCCGTAGTTGGCTGTTGTGTTGTTTGTATCGTAGTTATGGCTTCGTCTGCTAAAGTTGGAGCTTCAAGGTCTTCAGCTGGTTTTTTGAGGGCTTCAGAAGTAAAACCGAGCTGTTTGCCATGACGAATACTGTTACTTTCGGGAGCTTTGAATGATTGACTGTGAGCTCTTTGTAATTCTTCTTCATTTTCCGATTCTACACTTTCCGTCTCGGTGAAGTATATTGCAGTAGTAGTAGGCATTGCGGTTGTCGTCCTAATTCGTTTGCTTTCAAAACCACCAACTGTTGACACAGAAGCATCAACGCCCCAAGCAGTGGGTAAGTTTGTAGCTTCGACATAGTCACTCAAAGGTTTGCCTTCTGTAGCACTATTATCGCCGTAGGGCTTGTCATTGAGGGTTAGAGCATTGTTTTGGAAGCCCCCGAATTTATTCGGAGAATAGTCACTCTTTGTCGTCAATGCTGAGTCATGAGGAACTATATTGGCGTTGGCTGCGGCAGTGCTCGTATATGATGGTGTCGAGGAGGTAGGAGCGGCCGAAGTGTATGAGGCTGAAATCTTGCCGCAGCATCTGAATGGATTTCTGGGTGTTGTTGATGACATATATGCGGCAGACACGGGTTCAGTTACTGGTCTAACTGTAGTAGAAGATTCATAGGTAACTGGGAAAACAGTGGGGATACCTAAGGCCTTTGGTTCCCTTGCAGTCAAAACATGCTCATCTTTGTTTTCATCGGAGAATCCTAATATTTCATCGTCTTCTTCGTTCACCGTGGTTGTCGGTTCAGTGTTGGTATATTCTTCAGTGGTGCTCAAAAGGTCACCAAAAGATGGATGTGTAGGTCTAATATCCGAAAGAACCTTTCGGAATTGCACCGGGTCTTGGAGGTATGCAGATAAGGCATGTGTAAAGACTTGAGCCAGTTCACGTATTTGTGGTGAAGTGGCAATGGGGTTTTGACTCTGTTGAACTGCAAGATCATCAACTAATTCGTTGTAAGTTCCATTAGGATCTGCTTTCATTTCTTCAAGCAGTTCTGCGCTAGGTGATTGGTTATGGAAGAGACTGCTGTATTTATTGATAGTTTGACGGCTGAACAACGCTGGTAGTGCTTCTTCCATAGTCTCATATTCGTCAAAAGCGGGTGTTGCAGTTTCAGTTTCCTCTGGATTCGTTGTGGTGGATAAATTATCTAAAGCAGTAGCATAGTATATTGCCAAACTGTGCAGCGTATTAGGTGTTAAAGATGGCCTGTTAGTCTGATCTCCATTACTTTTGTCAGCTGCAAGTTCAGTACCTGTTGGTATATATTTATCCAAGTTTAGTTTCTTCATGAGTCTTTCGCGGCGTTCTTTGTATGATAATTCTGTAGTAGATTTGACCTGTTTAGTGGTTGAAAATATGTCATGTCTATCAGATGATTCTGCTTGTGTATGAATGTCAAATCTTGCCGTGTGAGGTATTTTCGTAGCTGTCTCGAAATTGCTTTTAGTTTCAGTAAGAATTTTGGTATCTCTTTGAGGTTGATTGTTCTTTTGTGCGGTTACTTGGGCTGACTCCGTTGAGGCCAAAGTTGTCTTATTCTTTTCTTTTTGGAGGTAGGTTTTCAAAAGAGATATACCGGGCCTAGTGTAAGGTTCCTGTCTTACAGTAAATTCGCTCTTGGTGTATGGTAGTAAGGTTGGCCTTTTGGTCGTGGTAGCTTCAAGAGGATTTGTTGCTTTGTTTGTCTGTTTATCACGAATGTCATAGAGCGTTGTCAAATTAGGGTTGTTTTTAGGTTTAGGTTTAACTGTTACAGTCGGGTTGAAAACTGGGTAGGGACGGTAGTTTTTACTGTTTAAGTCTTGAAGAAATTGCCTGTTATTGTTATTTGCGAATGATGCGGTTTCTGCCGCTACTTGCATTTCTTTAATATGGTAGTCTGATGCGGCTGCTGAGTTTCTGTATGCTTGATTGTCCTTGTACGTCTGGGGAGTAGTCGACGTTCTAGCATTACCAAAGTTAGTATTAATCAGTTGTACCAAATTCTTTCTTCTCTGTTCAAATGCGGCTGTAGCAGCTGTTCTCTGTGTAGGACTGAAGCTGTCCGGAAACAATGTTTGATACGTTTTTGCTGTTGCTTTTGGGATCTCAGTCTGTCTCTGTCTGTTTCTTAGAAAACGTTCGGTTGTGCTTGGTATGTTGACGGGTGTGCGCCTAGTTTCTGCCCTAATATTAGTTTCTGCACCAAGTTGTTGCAGATCCTGGTTCTTGCTTAAGATCTGTGTGGACTTCTGACTCTTTTTCTGTGCATTGGAGTAGTATTCAGCGCTGGACTCATAGAGGGCAGGAGCTGAGGCGCAGTCCACCTTGAACCACCAGTCACATATTAGGTGCGACTGGCTGAAGATGGTGCCGTTGGGACATAAGAACGAGATCTTACGAGATGTGTCGCATATGTGGAATACCTGAAAATTATGATATCAGGTTGATTAAGTCAGTCAAACACATACAAACCATACATACAGGTTCTAAATCATGTATATTAGCTATTTCACGGGTTAAAGACTAACTACCCCCGGACGACCGGATGGCGTGGTGGTTTGTGTAACGGATTGCTATGCCAATGGTCGCGGGTTCAATTCCCGCTCAAGTCAAACATTTGTGTGCATGAACATATGTAATGTTTGATTTCGTCTGGGTGTTTCTATGTATAATATGTATGTATTTACAAAAAAAAAGTATATATGTATTTATATCAGTTGTCTAGTACCCATAGTACAAGCTCTGCTTAGTTTGGAACTAGATGGCGTTGTGTAAATGTGGTAGTATATTATTATTATTATATTATTACCCCACATTTTGATTCCTGTACACCAGGGTAAGATCCAAAACTCACAACTCTAATCGTTGGTTAATATGCTATTATGTTGTTTTAAAAAATCTTATATATTTTTGTTTCTCATCACTTAATATAAAGGTTTAGAAATTGCGGACTTAAATTTGGAGACTAAGATACCCTGTTACTAAAAATATTTTTGCTTCTTCTCTTCTTTACTAAACTTCTAACAATATTTAAATGATGGGTTTCGTACCTGACAATCAGTTTCCAAGTCAGCATAATATCCTGTAGGCACATTTTTGCAGTTGAAGCCCGTCGCCGGGATGTTTGGGTATGCTGGGAAGTCAACACCAGCTCGGCCGATTACTCCTAGAAACAGTTCAGAGATCAGAGATTAGAAGGTTAGCCAGTCATAGATTAAGATGTGCTCTATCTCCATTATGATGATTGGCTGGATCGTCTCCAAGGAAAATATTTATCATTAACAATAAAACGTACCTCCGACGGGTGGTACTCTGGTTGCGTTTTTTACCGATAAAATTTAGCGAGTGTATTTATCTGTTTCTGACAATCAGTCCTTTAGGGTACCGCAATCACTTTCAGCCGTTAATTTTTTTATGGTATTGGACACTGTCATACGAGCGAATGAGTCACCCGATGGAAAGAGACTACCTCCGAACATGGACATTCTGCAACCCCCCTGCTGCCCCTCATAGACCCGCACCGGTAGTCTCATTTATTCCTGTGTGGTCTCATTTTTCACTCCGGTCTAGCCGACTCATTTGACTCTCCCACAGTAAACTTTTACGGTAAGAGTAATTAATAATAAAATATTAAACGATAGGTTTTCGACCTTGTGAAGGTTATAATTGACTGATTAAGGTCATGATTGATTGATTTGACGGGCCTGTTGGTCTAGTGGGTTCGATTCCCACACAGGACAAATATTGTGTGATGAGCACGGTCATTTGTTCTGTGTCTGGGTGTAATTTATCTATAATATGTATGTATTTAGAAATAAATAAGTATGTTTATCAGCAGTCTGGTTACCATAGTACAGGCTCTGCCTATTTTGGGATCAGACGGCCGTGTGAGATATGTATATTACATAATTGAAAATACGTATAAGTTTTTGTAACAGGTTTGATGATCAGTAGATTTTATACCGGGCAACCAGTTTTTAACATAGATGTACAAATACACACCCTGTATACAGACCTTGGTACTCAACGACGTCCAGATCAGGTTGACTGTTCGCAGGTATGAGCCTCTTGACTAGCGCCTTGCCTTCCGTGTAGTGCTCGAAGCCAGCTGCGCCCATCGCCTCGGCTATCTCCTGTAAACTCTCAACGCTTGGCGAGGGCGCATACAGCTGCGAGTCCTAGGAACAAGAATGCCTGCCTTGGTTCGAGGTTCGGTGGAGAAGTGTAATTAATACTGAGAAGTGTTTATTATAGAGAAACGATGGAAAAACACCCTTGTTAGAATGTAAGAAGGTCGATTATTATAGAACTGAAAAGACCAGTACAGTACAGATGAGTGGACTCGTGTGCAGTTTGGTACAGTCAGGAACAAATCGCACCTTTAATAATAAACTGAATTAATTCAAAATTTATGTTTTTCGAGTTTTCAACAAATACCAAATCAACTTCATCAGTAGAACACGAACAATCCAACAGCCGACTCGATACCATGAAAATGGCAGAGATAAGAGATCGTCGTTCTCTTTTTGACGAACTCGCACGTACATGAATGTCAAACTTTAAATGCGATTTCCCACAATATTGAAATTCTAAGTTAATTCAGTTTATGAATAAAGGTGCGAAATATCGCTGTATACGGTTACAAACATTATGGTGTGGCATGTATGCAGTGGTCTAACCATTTCGTTAAATGTCAGTATGTTATTATTAACTGTCTTATTGGACTGCAGTTGTATATTAACTTAAAATTCTCCTTAAAAGAACACACCATCTTGATGATCACCGCTTCAACAATGGCGTGACTTAAAAACTATCTATTTATTAAAATATGCAGTAGGTTTAAAAGTGATAAATAGTTTTGTAAATATTCAGCACTGTATTTATTTGTTGCTAACTGTACATTCAGGATGAAAAGATCAAAATGAAATGACTGTAGATGATTACAATCAAACTTGTTTTTAATGTACACGTTTTAATAACAAGCTTAATAGAACACTGTTATCAGATTCATGCTTTAAAACACAATTGTAAACATGCAAATGATTAATTAAAAAGAAACAACAAAACACCCTCACGGTGTAATCTTAAAATTTAGGAATGAGACTTTTTTCAAAATAATAGCAATTTTAATTAAAACTTGAAAATGCTCAAAACATAAAATATAAATACCTTAATATTTTTACCAGCAATCATTTGCTACCCTCACGTGCGGGTATTTGAATATATGATAAATTCTAAACTGTTGAGTTTGTATTTAAAATTCTAGTATTTATTAAAAAACATGAAAAATAAATATATCAGTGCATTGAAATAATGTCGTTGTTTCACATTACATCAACAGCCTTTAATAGTCCACTGCTGGACATAGGCCTCACCTTAGGAGGTTTTGTCGTTGTTTAATGTTAGGAAATTATTTTACCTGTCGTCGTTGAGCTGGTCGGCGAACTCCGTCGCAAGCGCCTGAAATTAAATGATAGCAAACATTATTATTACATAATTATTATTATTTTTTAATTTTTTAAAAGAGTGAGAGAGAATATACATTCTTGTGTCGCGGGGGACTTTACAAACATACATGAAACGGACACAAAGAACACCCAGACTCAGAACAACAATTTGTGAATCACACAAAGTGTCGTCCCATGTGGGGTTTGAACCCACAACACTCGGCGTAGTAGCAAGCGGCGTAGCGACTACTTTAACCACTACGCCATCCGTGCAGTCAAAAGTGCAGTGCAGTAAATATCTCACGTCTGTATCCCCAAAGGGGTGGATAACAGTAGGATTATTGCATTTCATTAATTTGTAATGACAGTAGCTATCATCGTTTCATACCACACATCAACAGCCTATAACAGTCCACTGCTGGACATAGGCTTCTCCTTAGAAAGGAGGTTTTGGCCTATTTTATCACGCTGGCCAGACTTCTTGGTGTAGGGTTTGTGTCAAGTTTTCCTTCTCTCGTAGTGACGTTGCCCTGCTTAATTTGCTCGCTTAGTCGGCTCTTACAACACCCACGGTATGAAACGGGGTAGTGACATTCTGTATTCTTAATCCGTCACCACACGGACATTAGGGTGTCCCGAATTATTTTTATTCTTATTTTAGCTACTTAAGACCTCTCCAAAGTTGCGCTGTTAGACGTAGATTAGCGTAAAAATAATTCAAAAAATATTTAAAAATATCCTTAGGGCTCTACCAGCATTTTTATTTACTGAAAATTCGCAAAAACAACCTTGTAATCAATGTCGTATATTCTATGTTTTATGAATCAATCCTGTTTTGTCTTGTAATTTTATCAATAAGAAAAGCCTCGGCTATGATTTGCAAGTATCGACAGGTTGTTTTAGCGATCAATCGGTTTGGATCGGACTTGTAAAATTCCTACAAAATTCATGTTTTGACTTGATTTTCGTACGTGCGCTACTTCTACAACAAGACAGTTCGTCTCATTTCTATTTCGATTTTACTCTTGTAAGGAGTTGTTCTGTTCTTCTTTGAAAGAAAAACGTAATTTGCGTTACTTAATCATAAAAATGTGTTCAAGGCGAAGTGAGACTACTTGTACTATATTGGGACCTTATAAAGAACTTGACGATCGCCAATTACCTGTTATAAAAGACGTTATTAAGTGCATTTTATTTACTAAAAGTGAATTAAAACTACAGAAAAACGGAAAAGATCCATCGAACACAGAAGTCTTTTCAATAGTTTCTGGAAAACTTAACACAATTTGGACCAAAGCTTCATTTCCCATCGTTTCTAACGTACGGGTTACTCAACTGCTAACCGCATATTTCAACAAATATTTATCACTAATAAGATATCCTAAAGGAAAGAGAAACGATAGCTATGACAACAAAGTTAAGTGCTTTTTGGAATCGTCAAATAAGCTTTTTGACATCGCTGCTTATAAGTGCACTTCGTTTGAAAATTGTTCCTGCACTAAACCCAAGAAAGTTCCCATTTCTGAAAGAGATTTTTTACTGGACCAAAGAAATGATAGGAAAATGGCAATAAGCGGCGTAGACGCAAAAGAAACTGCAAGGCTTTTAAAGAAACATCAAAGACAAGAAAATTTGAAGCGGACAGAGCAAGCATGTTTTCCGAGTACTTCACAAACCGATACTGTACCGGTACGCGTGTTGCCGCCTCGTTCACAGTCGCTTTTAATAGAACCTTCTACTAAAAGTGACTTAAAGGAGTCTCCATCTAATTTATTTAGTCGGAACACTCTGACGCTGCCAACAGTAGCTAAGGTATGTGATCGATACGGACTATCATAGCGTTCGGCAGCTGCAGTCGCTTCAGCAGTCTTAGTTGATGTAGGAATGGTATCTTCCGAAGATCTAAACCTTGTGATTGATAAAAATTAGATTCACAGAGCTGTTTCAAAGTCACGTACCCAAGCCAGCAAAGACATCGATAAAATTATTATAAAGAGTATCTACTTCGATGGGCGAAAAGATAAAACTCTCAAGATCAATAAAATAGACAGCCGGTACCACCGAAAAGAAGTCTTAGAAGAACACATTTCAGTTCTTACAGAGCCGGGATTTATTTACTTGGGACATACGACGCCGAGTCGAGGTACTGCGAAAGGGATTGTCACTTCTATTATAGAATTGTTAGAAAATCAAGGATGGAACTTAGAAGAAGTAAGTTGTGTGGGTTGCGATGGCACTCCTACAAATACAGGTTGGAAAGGAGGTGTCATTAAATACCTGGAAGACTATTTGAAGAGACCGTTACAATGGTGTGTTTGTATGCTTCACACAAATGAATTACCGCGTCGCCATTTGTTTATGTCTCTAGATGGTAGCACATCTGGGCCGAAAGAATACTCAGGACCTATTGGAAAACAGCTAAATGTTTGTGAAAGTAAACCACTAGTGTCTTTTTGTGCAGTGGCTGGCAATTTGCTCGAATTACCTGATGACATTGTGAAGGAACTAAGTACGGATCAAAAGTATCTGTATGAAATGTGTCATGCTGTGACGACTGGTTCTTGTTCCCCTGAGTTAGCGAGCCGCCAACCTGGAAAAATGGCGCATTCAAGATGGCTAACTACTGCCAATCGCATACTCAGACTTTATGTAAGTACTGTTTCGCCATCAAATAATTTAAAGCTGCTTGTCAATTATGCGGTCAAAGTTTATGCTCCAGTTTGGTTCCTCATTAAGAAAAACTCATCATTCAAAGATGGAGCCAATCATATTTTTCAAATGGTTACATACTCCCGATTTCTGCCTGATAAGCAATCTATTGTGAATTCAGTGATCGAGAGAAACGCTTTTTTGCTCACCCTGAAAACTTACTTGTTACCATGCTATTCGACGACAGAGAGCATATTCAAGAGCTTGCAGCTCGCAAAATATTAAAGCCAAGAGAAGCAGAAATAAGCAATACTCGCAGGGTATTTAAAGTACCAAAACTTAACTTCGATGCGCGATATTACATCGATTTGATATTTTGGCAAGAGTGTGAGATATCCGCTCCACCGATTTTGCGACAGATGTCCGACGACGAACTGAGAATTAAGGCTAAAGAACAAAGCTTCGATGTTATTGATTTCCCCTGTCATACACAATCAGTGGAAAGATGTGTAAAGCTAGTGACGGAGGCTTCTCTAAATGTCACGGACGCTACAGCTCGGGATGGTTTAATCAGAAACAGATTAAAATCTCGCGCGGAAATGCCTAATTTTGGCCACAAGAACCAATTTCGTATTTGAAATAAGCACTAATTATAAGTATTTAAACTTTACTGAACATTACCTTATGTCTTTGTTGTACCTATAAATTTGATTAAAACCTTTAAAACATTATTTTTGTATAATTTATAGTTTATGTTCGAAACCTCTAAAAATGGCAAATTTGAAAAACTTCTAGGATCGGTAGAGGCCTAAAGATGATAAATATTTAATTAAATTTTATTTTATTTGTAATCTATTCACAAAAACGCAACTTTTGATACCTCTTGCGTAGCCGTCGCTTTAAAAAAAGAAAATCCCATACATTGACGGGACACCCTAACGGACATATTGATTTTTTTAGAATCCTTTCAAAGTAATATAATGCATATGGATTTAGATATCGCATAGACTCCACATACAACAATTTGATGCGTTTATTACAGAGTTAGTCAAAATTGTTACTGAAGTCAATAACCATATGTCCACCTATGAATCAAACATATTTCATGACTATGCACGCGTTAGAACCGACTCATAGATATTGCATTGCAAAGCGTGGTCATATTTTGTTTGGAATGAGAAGTAGACAACTTATAGCGACTCGAGCATTCAATAGTATGTATATCTGTCACACTGGTTCTGCCCGTATCCTTAATTAATATTATCTCGTTACATATAAAACTTAATTTCTAGTGCACCTGCTCAGACATTTCCCCACCACCCAAAGGTAGACTGGCAGAAAATGTACAATGAATTGTTGTTTGTGCAATAAAAAAAATAAAAAATAAAGGCAACAAGTAAGTCTATGCTCATATGATTCTAAATACATACAAATCTATACAAATAAATAAAATTGGATTGTCTGTTTGTAATATTAAAATAACCGCTTTTTACTAAATGCATATGTATGTTTACACGGTACATATGCCAAAATAACATTTTTTACAATTTTTGTCTGTCTGTCTGTCTGTTTGTTCCGGGTAATCTGTGGACCGATTTCGACGGGACTTTCACTGGCAGATAGCTGATGACATAAGGAGTAACTTAGACTACTTTTTTTAGACTAGCTTCGCCCCGCGGCGTTGCCAGCGGTTATAACAACAAACGCGGGTAACACCGCGGGTCTCAGCTAGTTAGTTATATAGTTACAACTAGCTGAGACCCGCGTTGTTATAACCGCGGGCAACGCCGCGGGGCGAAGCTAGTCAAAAATAAATTACAAAGACACCGAATTACAAATGATCGTTTTCATCACACAATTATTTGTACTGGTTGAGAATCGAACTTATCTCGAATTCAATCAACATATGCATTCAACTAGCTGGTACCCGCGACTTCGTACTGGATTAGTGAGTTCGATCCCCGGACCAGGCAAAATTTTGTAGGGTTTTTCTAAGAGAAAAAATAGCCTAAGTTACTCCTTATATAGACAGCTACTTGGTAGTAAATTATTATCAAAATCGGTAGAGCCGCTTTGAAGATTACCCGGAACAAACAGCCAGACAAAAGATATTTAAACTGGTTTTTAGGCATAGGTATCGTGCAAATAACCGTGTAAGCATGAAAAAACCAATTACTTTGACATTACAAACAGACACTTCAATTTTATTTATTTGTATAGATAACAACTCTTAAATCACCCCTGGAACATTCTACCTCTGGCTGCTAAATCAGGACCACTATTCTTGGAGGTCTTAACCCAATCACCCTTACTGCCTGTGGGTATCAAACCATCAACACTTCTCACGAGCAGAATTGAGGTTAATTACTCCAACAAGTTCCAACATAATCCGTGTAATCAGCTGATACAATAGGACCTGTGGCTTTCTAATTCAAGTATCGTACATTGAACGTCGTGGTGTGCTGGAATGAGCCGGGGAAGCCGCGGTGATTCACGACCCATAATGTTTTAGGCTGTGGTTTTATTAACGGTACTAAAGCGATTTTTAATTAATATGTTTAGAAATTGTAAAGAAAAACGCATAAGAATTCCTGAATTCCTTCTTTTTGACGGAAAAAGTGAAAGAAATTCATTTAAATGCACTTGGAAAATAAATGCTTGGAATCGACATAAGCTTTTCATCGCCTACTGGAGATAAGTCTTCTTAATATACGCCAATATATGTCAGGAGATATCTTTTCCAGTACTGAAACCCCTTCTGGGATATTAAATTCGATGAAGAATAAAAGTTAACGCATGATTCTTAGTTGCGCTTTATATTCGTTATTATACACAATAACGTGTGGTAACAGATTAAGAATACGGAGTATCACCACCCACATTCATCCCGTTAGTGTCGTAAGAGCCGACTAAGGGACCAAACTACGAAGGGTAACAGCACTGCAAAGAGAAGGAAAACTTTACACAAACCCTATACCGACCCTTCTGGTCAGCGTGGTATAGTAGACCAAAACCTCCTTTCTAAGGAGATAACTATATCCAGCAACGGACTATTAAAGGCTGTTGAAGAGTACACATTTTTTTTAAGTTAGAAGCCGTAACATATATTTTAATCATTCAAACCGCTACACTCCGTCACTATCCTCACGCCCGATACGCATACACGATCGCTAGTGAAAGTATCGATGCATTGATCACAGCTCATGCTACGATTATTGTCGAGTCATTACTCGATAACAATGGATGAATAGAGATGCTCCGTTTCTCA
The DNA here is from genome assembly GCA_902825455.1 of Arctia plantaginis. Classification (NCBI taxonomy): domain Eukaryota; kingdom Metazoa; phylum Arthropoda; class Insecta; order Lepidoptera; family Erebidae; genus Arctia; species Arctia plantaginis. The sequence goes on along the minus strand of CADEBD010000333.1, from coordinate 75,482 downwards.
ATATTTAACGCCCCATTATGTTAACACAACAAGACCAATTATTGAAGTAGGTTGTTTGTTTTCAACTAATAGAGAACTGTGAGGTAACATTACAGTTATTCAATACCGATACGATTTAGAAGCATCGATATTTAGCTCCCATGATTTTGGTTTGTTCTTGTTTTTAAAAAGAATTATACGTTCATCATCACATCACATCAAAACCTTTAATAGTCCACTGCTGGACATAGGCCTCTCCTTAGAAAGGAGGTTTTGGCCTACTATACCACGCTGGCCAGACGGGTTGGTATAGGGTTTGTGTCCATTGGCCTACTATACCACGCTGGCCAGACGGGTTGGTATAGGGTTTGTGTCCAGTTTTCCTTCTCTCTGCAGTGCTGTTGTCCTGCGTAGTTTTCTCCCTTAATCGACTCTTACGACACCCACGGGATGAATAAGGGTGGTGAAACTCTGTAGGTATTCTTAATCCGTTACCACACGGACGTGGATTATACGTTCATATATTATTAATAGATTAGCAGTTAAAGTGACCATTTAACCTTTGTTGCATCTGACCGTCGACCGGTGGCTGTCGCCACACACACTACGCCGACCCAAAGAAAAAGACATGAAAATGATGTTGATGATATAAATAATAGCTCATCTTACTTTTAATATGATATGATGTCTTTGTATTATTACATTATTCATCATCATCATCATCAACAGCCTTTAACAGTCCACTAGTGGACCTAGGCCTCTCTTTTGGAAGAAGGTAATTTTACATTATTACGTACTACATGTTTTTAGCTCCCGCACTAGGAATATGATCCGTGTCGCGGGGACTTTACAAACTGACACAAAGAACACCCAGATTTAGGACAAGAATTTGTGGATCACACAGAAGTCGTGTCCCATGTGGGGATCGCACCCACAACACTAAACGCAGTAGAAACTGGCAAGGTGACCGCTTAAACCACTACGCTACCATTGCAGATTTGACTCACATAAAGTTATAAGTACTTTATCTTTATGAGGTAAAGCATCAATTTCTATAACAGATGGTTAATTATAAAACAATTAACCAATTGAGGCTACCGACAACTATTCATAATCAATGCCACGGACAGTCCCCTGTGCAGGGAATGTCTGGAAGCTGAAGAAACGGCCGTCCACGTAGTCTTGGAATGCGAGGGAGTGGCCACACAACGGGCAAGTATCATTCCTGATATAAAGTCGCTCCTAGAAGCCTGTGAACGCCCCAGGAGGCTTCTGCGCTTCTGGAAGGAGCTTGGCTGGCTCACCTAGTCAACCAATCCTCGACGCATAAAGGACCACTCTGAGTCTAAATGCGGAAACCGAAGCCCACAACCAATACCAATACCAATTGAGGCTGATCCGAAAATCCTGAAAGCGACTTTGAAGCCGTGATACTAACCTCACGGGGTTATGAAAGTACCCGCAATTAAAAATAATCTGATATGAATTATGTTTCTGCCATTTTGTGGACCCAACTTTCGCTGGATCGAGTTAAGCGTGTAACATACAGGCGTGTAACGAGCCACAAATGATTTCTGATTGATCGCTGTGATATATCATGTTATTCCTATTGTGTTCTGTAATCATACTCGCAACAAGGGCCGTGAGATTACGTCTCGATGGCATTATTCTTGATTAATGAACTAGTTAGTTTATAAGGCGAGGTAAACTTATAGCAAACTGTACACACAGCGCCATCTAGTGAGGAGATGGCGAACTACGCACTTACTACCGATTCTGCATTGCGCAATATGTTTTCGCAGTATATAATATCTCAATATAAAACATTAAGTGGTGACCAACGATAACAAAAGCCTCTTAGCCTAAGGAAGTTAGTATGGTTTAAACGGTCACCTCGCCGCTTCTTACTTCGCTGAGTGTTGTGGGTTAGAGCGTGTTCTTTTTGTCCGTTTCTTAAATGTCTGTAAGGTCCCCGCGACACACGATATATTCCTATTTCGGGAGTTGTCTTTTAAAAAATAAGGAAAAAATTAAGCTCAAAGACTTTGTAATTTACATCAACTAGATACATAAATGGTCCTAGTCGTAACTGTATATAAACCCTTACAACAATAATTGTAAGAAGAAGCGTCGATCTGATAAATGTCTGCTAAACATTAACAGCCTCAAGCTGAACACCAATTGTTTAACGTCGTGAGAGTTGTTCATCCTGATCTTTGTATAAGGACCCTGACCTCATGCCGAAAGGTCAACCGGCTATCAGCAAAAGCATCTATCAAATCGACATCATTATCTTGAGGTATTGGGTAAAACTAATAATTATGAAATTTAAGCTTGTGTATTAATTATTTTGTAAGATATGAGGGCAAACGACAGGTCACCTGCAGTGCTATTCTCTATTGGAATTCGGCAGCGCTGTGTGCAAGGCTGTTTCCTTAGAGAATAACACTGCTGATATTAAGTGCTTAAAACCGCCCATGAAATCCTGCAATTTAAGAGTCACGAGTAGGGTTCCGGCGTTTTGTGGCGTGATCAGAAGGCCAATTCCTGTAATAAAAGTTCGATCGCAATTCAGTTCCGTTCAACTTTCATCAAAGACATTTTCGTAGTAAATTATTAAACATCCAACGTTGATTGTAATGTAATTATATCGTATCGTGACCAAAAGTTGAATCGGTAATCTGCTAGTCTTAGTAACACTTTACTTTTTACTACGAAAATAAATTTTAAGACAGTTGTGAGATCGACAGTTGATCGGAACTGAATTAAGACCGAACTTTTATTACGAGAATTGGCCTTCTGATGGCCTTTGGCAATCTCACTCACTCTGTTGAAAGTAACGAAAGAATTTATAACAATGATTTTATGTGAGACCGTGTAATCACTGCGATAGTCCTAGCTCACATGTACCGATACATAGCTGTCCCACGGTTAAGCTTTTGGACGCTTGTTCCTATTTAATAGTATTTAGACGTCAATACGTGCAGTAATTATCTTAGAATTTATTTATCTTGAAGGATTTATGATCATAATGTTTTACATAGAAGTGCCTGGTAAGTTTTATAAGTAAATATATGGTTTGAATGTGATCTAATGATTTCGGATAAAGTATAATAGGCAAATGTTTGAGTGAAACAACGAAACAAATCTGCGTTATTTGTTTATATTTCTATTTATAAGACGTGCATTTTATTTTCTTGTAAGTTTTCTTATTTTTTTAGTGTTTCCTATTTATAATACATTCCTATATTTCTTCCTGTCAAAATAATTCCGATCCCTATAAACCGACAAAACTTAAGAAGGTTTATTTGACCTTTAAAAGGGCTCATGCGAGTATATAATACTTAAATATTCATCTGGGAAATCGTTTCGATTTGACAATATTTCACAGACACATATTCCCTAGTATATTTTCTGTTCACAGAGATTCTAAGTTTGTTCTTAGTTCACGTCTAATGTATTTAGGTAGAAAATTATAAGTTTTATCGTGAATTTTGTAATCATAAACATTACGCATACCATGTAGGTATATTCTATAGCTTTAGTCCACAGAAACATCCAGAACGGTTACCAGATATCTATACAAATAAATAAAATTGGAGTGTCTGTTTGTAATATTAAAATAACCGCTTTTTACTTAATGCATGTGTATGTTTACACGGTACATATGCCAAAATAACATTTTTTACAATTTTTGTCTGTCTGTCTGTCTGTTTGTTCCGGGTAATCTCTGGAACGGCTGAACCGATTTCGACGGGACTTTCACTGGCAGATAGCTGATGACATAAGGAGTAACTAAGGCTACTTTTTTTAGACTAGCTTCGCCTGGTTATAACAACAAACGCGGGTAACACCGCGGGTCTCAGCTAATTTACAATGTAATTAACATTTAGTGTTTGTGTATTCAATGTCTTTTTATTTGTAATCTTTGTAGCTGTGAGACGAGGTGAAAAACATATTTTTTGTTTTTATATTGCGTGCAAACAAAAGTGATGGTAGTAACTAATTAAAAAAAAAATCCTTGGATATTCTTTTTATTTATTCTACATTTATCTATAAGTACGATCCCGTATGGAATAAATTTGCTACTCAAGAACAACAGTTTTCGTTTTACATTTCATGAGATTCTCATTTTACTTTACTATTAAATAGATAGATAGATAAACTCTTTATATTACATATTCTATAAGTGTAGAATACGACCGCAGACCGCATCCGCGAAAATATCACAGTTCCTCCATTACCCGTAATTGTGTTGGGGTTGTAGGGTTGTGTAAACAGCATCATTACATTAAGATATATATTTTTTAAAACAACTCCCGCACTAGGAATATATCCTGTGTCGCGGGGGATACAAAGAACACCCAGACTCAGAACATCAATTTGGGGATTCCACGAAGTGTTGTCTCATGTATGGATCAAACCCACAACACTCAGCGCAGTAGAAAGCGGCGACATGACTAGGTACGCCATCCGTGCTGGGCCTCAATTCTGCTATTACGCCAAGCCAGTGTCATGCCACTGACACGCTATTGAGATGCCATCGAGTAGCCATTGGCATCGGTATAAATACCGGTAGTTGAAAACAGATTACGTTTTTTGAGGAAATGATTTATTTGTTTTTATTATAATAAATTATTAAAAGAAATAAATAAATAAAAATAACTTAAAAAATATATAAATAATTAAAAAAATAAAATTATAAAAACAAGATAAATAATTTATATAAATAAAAAAATAAAAATAAAAAAATATTTAAATAAATCATTTCCTTATAATTTGAAAATATATTATGTTTTTGAGGAAATATTTTTTATTTTTATATTTTAATAATTTATTTAGTTCTTTTTTTATAATTTTTATATTTTATTCTTTAATAATTTATTTTAATTTATTTATTTCTTTTTTTTAATAAGTTATTTTAATTTATTTATTTCTTTTAATAATTTATTATAATAAAAACAAATAAATCATTTCCTCAAAAAACGTAATATATTTTCAACTACCGATATTTATACCGATGCCAATGGCTACTCGATGGCATCTCAATAGCGTGTCAGTGGTATGACACTGGCTTGGCGTGAACATAAAATAGCAGAATTGAGGCCCTGGTAAAGTAAGTAAGATTATGTGAAAGATACGTTGTGGTCTATGCCATGTGGTTTACATTATTAGTACTGATTTTAACTTCTCCGTTTAAACTTAATCTAGCTGTCTATAAAAGGAGTAACTTAGGCTAATTTAATTATCTATCCCTAAAAAAAATGATCATGCGTATGTATGCGTATGATAAAATGTTTTGTCCGGATTGGTATCGAACTCATGACCTCATGCTTAGCAGGCTGAATCTTTGATCAACAGGTTTGTCAATAAAAAATAAAAATTTAAAAGCACGTGACAACCCCAAGGATTACGTAGACGTTTATTATACCGGTGTTGCCTAACATAATAATACAGTACGTAAGTAATTTATCTAACATGGTATAATACCATAATGCGTGATATTAGCCATATTTATGATAACAATAGAGACTGTTACTTTTAAATGTGCTTTTTCAATAGCAGGCTTTAAGAATTGTATCTGGGACTTTAGAATATTATATAGGAAATAGATGGGAGGTATTATAGGGTTATAATGATCGCGTGGCGTAAAGCGATTGATTGCACATAATTTTTATGGTTTATTATTGGAAACTTAATGCAAATGTTGTACAAAGGCGGACTTAATGCCATGAGGCATTCTCTCCCAGTTGACCTTCAGTTGGTGAAGAATTATTATGCGGTAGGTGCAAAGTGTTAAATTTGTGCTAGTTCACAATAGTTTGGTAAATGAGAGATAAACCTATTATCTCTCATTTACCAAACTATTGTAATAACTAATATTCATAAATACGTTGCTAAATAGGGGTGAGTAACCAATATTGAACTTGGATGAAACAATATTAAATTGGACCACTTCTGTATTTCTACCAAAATGGCGCTAATTTTTTAAACCGTTTATGGAGGATTGGCTCGAAAGGGACCCTCTCATACCGACTGACGCAGGTGATCACTGGGAAAGGATGTTTCGGGGATCACCTGTGTCTGATCCGCAAGGAGCCAACGCCTGAGTGCCACCACTGCGATGGCCAGACCGTGGACACGGCTCTCCACACGCTGGCAGAGTGCCCGGCGTGGGTTGAGCACAGGCGAAACCTCGTGGCGGCCATCGGAGCGAGAGTGCGTGGAACTCTGCCGTCTCCTTCTGCGAGCAAGTTATGCTCGCGAAGGAGACGGCGGAGCGGGACCGGGAGAGGTTTAGGACTCTCCCGGCCCGCCAGGCCCGGGAATGGGCCAGGTACCGCAGGCGACTCAGGCGCCGGAGGTCGCAGAACGACCTTGCCTGGGGGTGACAGGTGAAGCCATCTGTCACCCTAGTAGAAGCAGGCCGGGGTGGCGGCGAGCGCGTTGCGAAGCGCGCTCGCTTCCAGGGAGCAGAGGGAACATGGGGTTCCCATACGGGGGGGGGGGGGTCGTCTACCTGTTGTTGTAGATGGCCCGAGGTATGTCACGGCACCAGGGACTTCCTTTCTAGGGTATACCTGGTTCCCCGGCTATTAGTACCCGAGACGGCGTGCGGTTTTAGTCGGTTCGAGTCCGACATGCCACCGAGGTATCCGAGGGGATTTCCGCACGGAAAAAAGAAAGGGCCTCATAATCTTTTCGGAAAAATTGCACAAGAAATATATATTAGAAAGACAGACATGTTACCCAGTGCATGATTGTACTAAGTAAAAAAATTAAAATGGTGGACTTTGGCGCCAAAATTATGGCTGTAAAGGTGAAATATATGCAATTGTATGTTTATTAGTTATTACTTTAAAAGAAGATTTCTTGTTTCTTTTGGAATGAAAAGAAAACAAATAGGTACTTAATCTATATTCATAAAAATGTGAAGTTGGTTTGTGCGCGCTTAAAAAACTCACAAAGTTCTGCACCGTACAGCCAGCTGTTTATATGGAAATCAATGATATCTATGGGAGTTTAAATTGCTTAACGTTACGACCAGTCAAGTTGACCCAAACAATTTTTTTTTTATGATCATCATTATTTACACTTATTATCCGATGTAAAAAAACTTAAAAAAAAACACTTAAAAAAAATTGACATAGATACCTAATTTTTAAGTTAATATAGTAGGTAGGTAGGTAGTTAGGTAAGTTAGCTTACTTTTCATAAATTATTCCAGATTTTACTCAATATTTGTCTTGGGTGCTGTAATAGTTAGTTATTTGTATTGCCTCAGATCTATATTTAGCAAAATATTTGCTGAGCTAGATCGATATCGCAATCTTTAAACATTATTGGCGATACGCCTTTGTGCAATTTGTAAGTTTATCAGCTAAGTTAACCTTTTTGGTAATGATAGTTGTCTCGAACGCACTATCTTTATTAAATCTTCATAAATATAGTAGAAAATTATATAGTTTACTGACTGACAGGAAAGTTGTTGAAGAAATAAATACCAACTATGGTTGGCGCAGTCAGTTTTTGTAGATATGAAATAGACGGTATGATTTATCTTCGGATTTAAACTCAACTCTCTTTATTTCATAAAATTGTTAAAATTGATTGAAATCGTCTTTTATGTAGACTCTAAATTCAAGAGAAATATATGACGTAAGACCTTGTAGTTTCAGTGGTCTTTAACCAGTCAATTGTGTTTTGTAGTTGCATAAAAATGGTTCTCTTTTAGTTTAACATAAAGTTTATGAGTATTTAAATGATTACAATGAAGGAGACCAAACATATGGTTTTAAAAATAAAGTTACTTACATATCATCATCAGGGTGAACACAGCTAAAGTCTTCATCATATCGACGCCTAAATTACTCTTCCTCCACCGCATTTCCGACCTGTAACAATATATTATATATTAAGTTTTTGCTTTTGACTGCAGGATTAATCTTTATCGGGATAGCTATCACCATTATTATATTAAATAAATAAATCTCCTTCCTTATTGACTTAATGTTCTATCAACGTTGAGAGGGGCTTAGTGTGATTAGAATTCTTAAGTATCGTAAAAACTGAACAACATAGCTGTCAGTGATTTTTGTTACTTAATTAAGGATAATAACATGGTTTAAAAATGAAAATCTACATTAAGGCAGTCGTATTTTATAAAACCACAAATTCATTTCTGAAACTTTCTCAAATTCCTTTGTTAAATCAGGGGTATGTTTACAACGAGCGTGCACGTGAGCAGACAGCACGACACGACGCAGGCGCAGCTACATCTGTGATCTGTAAGTTCACGGTATTGTAGCGACCGAGAATTATGTTTTTGGAAAGCTTTAGGAGAGATTTCCGTTTGTGGTAAAGTTATAGATATAAATACGCTTATGTCGCTGAACGGATAGACAGAGACGATATTGGATCTTATTACAAATATAATAACGTAAAAGTTTTGTTGATCGTAATTCTATAGTAAGCATATATTTGTTGTCGTTCTAAGTGTACAGTAATTGATTACTTAAGTCATCATCATCATCAACAGCCTTTAATAGTCCACTGCTGGACATAGGCCTCTCCTTAGAAAGGAGGTTTTGGCCTACTATACCACGCTGGCCAGACGGGTTGGTATAGGGTTTGTTTCAAGTTTTCCTTCTCTTTGCAGTGCTGTTGTCCTGCGTAGTTTGCTCCCTTAGTCGGCTCTTACGACACCCACGGGATGAATAGGGGTGGTGACATTCCGTATTCGTAATCCGTCACCACACGGACTAAAATAGAAGGAACTGGAAAGTAAGGAACATTGTTTATATGGATAGTTGAGGACGATTAGCGATAGCTTTAACAGGATATGGTCACATACCTTAAATTCCAACTGGCTAATTATCTAACACTCCCCTACTTAATGATCGTATATCATTACACAGTACATAATAACTCGGATAAGATGCAAAGATTCTGATCGGTACCGCAGTTAATTATCTGTTATCTCATCTGATGACATTTTACGTAAGAGTGTTATACCGTATATTAATGTATTCCGGTGTTTGCGAGGTTAATAGACGATCAATCAACGGAGGCTGTGCATACAAATGGACCACCGTTGAGCTTCCTAGATCACCGACATCGACTTTTTGAAAATCTATCCTTAAATTATTGTGAAAACAATCCAATAGTCATATTTGGTACATCCAAACCTATAAATGTGAAAGTAAGTTGGTTTGTAAATTATGCTTTTACACCTAAACCACTAAACCGATTTACATAGTTTACTTTTTACCACGATAACCGACATATGTAGGGGTAGCCGCGGACAAATTCTAGTTTATTAAAAACATAGTTTCCTTTTAAAAAGTATCGTGAATGCGTCTACATCATGATTAATTGTAAGAAACTGTATTCTTGTTCCTTCATTTTCCAGCCTTAGGGATGGTATTTATGTTCCAATTTCATTAACACCAAACAAATTAACAATGGAAAAAGCATTTGCAAAAGTTATTACAACGTAAAAGACGTAAACATTTAATAAATCATTGATATTAAAGTAAAAATAAAACTGTCAGTTACGTAATGTAGTACAATCGTAAAGAACAGTCTCAGACAGACATGTTTTATGTTTAATTTGTTGAAGATTCGATCACTCTTATAAATGAAGTAGTGTGAGGTGAGTTAGGTTTGTATTTTCGGTTCAATTGTTTAATTATTGCAGGATGATATTACTGGATAGAATCCTAGTTACTAAAAATGCCTGCTAAAACATTACACAAACATGCGTTTTAATTACCAATTAATAATACCAATAAATTAATTAAGTATATTAAAGTGAACCAAAATGGTTTAAAAGAGAGTAGTGTTTCCTGGAAAATCCTGACAGTACTGAAACATCTTTTAGGTATGTTCATGAGGGTTTTAATTCAAGTTTGCTTATATTGCATTGCATAAATAAATATATACCGTGATTATTAACCATCTAGATACCCTTTTTTACGAATATATTTCACATGATTTCTTAAAACGAGAACTAGAGACCAGTCATACAGCATGTTCCATGGTAAGTATCTAGATATTCTTCAATTAAATTAAACCTGCTATGTCCAATCTTGTTTTCTTATTACTATTATTTTATGAAACTCATTTATATTTGGTGCATAGGCGGACTTAATGCGTAAGGCATTTCCTACCAGCCAACCATAGAGTGATGCAGAAAAAACAAGCAGTGCATTTTGTGAGTTGATTTTGAAGCATACAACCAAAATTTAGAGGATATGACTGCTTTAAGATTAAACTTCACTGACCACAGATAGTTACATTATTTGTACACTTTCAGCAGTCTTTGGTATCTTGAAATTATTATTAATGTCCGAAGAACCTTAATGAGAGGTTGTATAGGAGATTGTCAGTTGCCTCGGAGTTATATAATAGGATATCTCATGATCTGAGCTCGTAAAAATACGGTTGCTACTGGATAATTACAGTTGGGTTCGACCTTTCCATTCAGTTCAATTGATAGGTTTTTTTTGTGTAAATTTAATATAATTGAGGATCTCTTCTGCCTTGTTTGACTGAAAACCTAGTGTAATTAGGAAGTATAGTTCTATGGATGTAATAAAATGTCGATTCATCAAAATTTTGTATTTGACTTAAATTTTATTGTAATTTTGTGGGGAGTACTATTATAAATGTAAAAGTGAGTTTGTTTGTTTGTAACGCTTTCACGCCTAAACTAATAAACCGATTTTTTCACCAATGGAAAGCTACATTATCAGCGAGTAACATAGGCTACTTTTTAAGGCGATAACCGAGTCACACGCAGGCGGAGCAGCGGGCAAAATCTAGTAGTATACCTATCTATACAAATAAATAAAATTGGAGTGTCTGTTTGTAATATTAAAATAACCGCTTTTTACTAAATGCATATGTATGTTTACACGGTACATTTGCCAAAATAACATTTTTTACAATTTTTGTCTGTCTGTCTGTTTGTTCCGGGTGATCTCTGGAACGGTTGGACCGATTTCGACGTTACTTTCACGGACAGATAGCTGATGACATAAGGAGTAACTTAGGCTACTTTTTTTAGACTAGCTTCGCCCCGCGGCGTAGCCCGCGGTTATAACAACAAACGCGGATAACTTAATAAGTTAATAAATACAATAAATCGATTTCTTTCACCTACCATACACATTCCTGCATCATCAGAAGTTTTACTGGTAGAAAATGCTTGTGACAATATTAAATCTATTCTATACAAATAAATAATATTGAAGTGTCTATTTGTAATGTAAAAATAATAGGTTTTTTTTTCATGCTTACACGTTTATTTGCACGATAACTATGCCTTAAAACCAGTTTGTTTTTTTTTCGTCTGTCTGTTTGTTCTGGTTAATCTTCTAAATATTTTACTAACAGGTAGCTGGCTATATAAGAAGTAACTTAGACTATTTTTCTTCTCAGAAAACCCCTTTGAAATTTTGCCTTGTTCGGGAATCGCACTAGGACATCAGTTTTCAAATTAAACGCGAACAAAGTCGCGGGTACCAGCTAGTCTAATATAATATATTTGCAGGAAGTAGAAACGGTTAACTAAATTTCCACTCAACAAAGGATAAGTTTTAAGTTCAAATTACATCAACAATTAGATTACAGTAAGGCATTTTCCAAATATTATTAGGTTAGCAAGCTTATTTGACATTCAAATATTGACTTTCGTATAAACAACAATGCAAAACTTTCGCCACACCTCATCGCCTGTACTTCCTATTTCTCATCTCGATAGTTTACGAAACGCGGTGTTTTCGTCGGCTCCACCGGTTCCCATGCATTAGCGGGCGTACGTCACGAGTTACGATTGCGCTCGATTGTACCCGATGGTGGCCGATTATAGCCAATCGTGGCCGAAGATAGGAGGTTCCAGAAAAGTTCGTTATGAGCAGCTAATTGTGATGTTGGAAATTCATTGTGGGGTTATATAAATCAGTTCTGTATTAGGGGCGCTACACAAGGGCTAAGATACTATAATATTTTATCTTAAGATACAATATCGCTCGCCATACTATCTCTATCTTACGATACGAAAATATGAAATAAATATTATCTTCGTCGTGTGTAATGGTCCATTGAATAGTATGGCGAGCGATATTGTATCTTAAAGTGGACAAATCTTTAAAGTGGACTTTGCGTGTTGATTTATAATCTTAATAGGCATATATTCCATACTAATATTATAAAGTGTGTCCGTCTGTCTGTTACCTCTTCACGCTAAAACCGCTGACCCGATTTAAATGAAATTTGGTATAGAGATAGTTTGAGTCCCGGGAATGGACATAGGATAGTTTTTATCTCAGCAATCATCCTTTAAGGGGGTGAAAATTGAGGGGGAAAATTGTATGGGGAATCAATAACCGCTAAACCGATTTAGATGAAATTTTGTAAGAAGATGTTTGATTCTTGAGGAAGGACATAGGCTACGCGATTATCGACGTTCATTAGGGCGGAGCTAGTTATTTATAATAATTATAATAATAACCTCAGACATACTACACATGGCCGCCTGGTCCCAACCTAGGCTGAGACTACTGTTTTAATCACACTGCTGATAAACACACTATATTTCTAAATCGTTGTGGGTTGTTAAAGATAATATTTTGTTATATGTGTACACACAGGGCTAATAGTTAGGGCGTTTTGTTATACATAGTAAATGAATTGATATGGTCGAGGTGGTATATTCTCTTAAAGCGAATTCAAAAAAGAAGGTTTAGTATTTAATACACAAAATACCTCTTTTACTATACTACAGTACCAGCAGGAGTTTAATAATAAAAATAATAATGTAGATAAGTACTAATTTCTACTAAAATTTTATTATTTTTTAAGTTGGCAACATTAAATTTCGTCATTCATTATGCTTTATTTATTTGTTCCTATTGAATTGAACTAAAGACCAAAGGTTTTCATTTATACGCACTTTCTGCTTATGCAACTAGAAATAACGTTCGCTATATTACCAATTCTACCTATGCTCTTAGCATTAATGATAATACACAACCTGTCCTGTCCAAATACCTGTCCGTGTGGTGACGGATTAACAATACAGAGTGTCACCACCCCTATTCAGCCCGTGGGTGTCGTGCGAGGCGACTAAGGAAGCAAACTACGCAGGACAAGAGCACTGCAGAGAGAAGGTAAACTTGAAACAAACCCTTTACCAACCCGTCTGGCCAGCGTGGTATAGTAGGCCAAAACCTCCTTTCTAAGGAGAGGCCTATGTCCAGCAGTGGACTAGTAAGGGCTGCTAATCTGATTTTACCTAAATTACATCTTTTAAATTACATTAGAGTAAGACTTTGAGAAAAATGTAAACTATTCTTGCTACCGTAGTTGTACGTTCAGTTTAAAAAATACTAAAACAACGGAATGTTTGTGTCCGCTTTTTTAGATGTCTCTAATAGTATATTGTAATCTGGATAATATAACATTATCATCATCTGCCGAGCCCTTACCCAAACTAGCTTAAGGTCTTCGATTTTAGGTCTCCAACTACTCGTAAGGATTGCCAGTGATGTTCGTATGGTACCGTTCTCTCCGAGGCACAGATGGGTCTCAATACGTCAAGAATTGTCATCCATACATAGACTGACTTGGTTAGGATTGCATAACTTTGCAATGTGGTAATCTACCCTGTTACCACTTAGCCACGAGTCCCTCTTTACATTACGATTAACTATCTCGTATCCCGTCCAGAAACGATTATTTTCGCAAGGAACCCTCTTTTAATCTTTTTCTTCAATTTCTTTGATGGTCAGACTGGCCATAAAAGAAATCAGCCATACCTTTATCCTATGTTACTAATTGCGATGGCACCAAATTCGGAGGATTCGGGGCAGAAAAATGATGATGATGCTTACAGATACTTGACACATTTATTTCAATAAATAAATACATTTCTTTGTGTATATTTAAAATTTTAGCCACGGAAATTCATTAGAGGCTTCGGCAATCAATCAAAATCAAACTTAGCAGTCCTTTTGTAATTATTTAAATCATGGTATTACAAATCAATAATTATTTATAACTGCCTCAATAAAAAAGTGGCTATAAAATTGCTTGTATCTTGATGATTACGTCAGCCTAGATCGTGGTAAAATTGTAGCAATCGCAGGAAACAAGACCGATAAGGATCTGTACACGACTGTTCATATCGGGTCATCTGCGGTGAAGTAACTTAATCTAAGAGGTGGTGTAGTGAAGTACAATACAGTTATGGCTATTTTGAATCAAATTTGTATTACTTTACCGTGAGAGAGACATACTACGGCACTAGCCTAGCCCATATGGCTAGGCTTGACCGGAGTGATACGACAGCGGCATAGAAACCGGTGTTAAATGCTTTCGTTGCTTTAAACCGAGTCAGTTAGGTTACCGGAGCTCATCAACACCCTCCTAACCCCCCTGAATCCGGAAGCTGGTTTGTCCCTATGCCATAAAAATAAAAATAAACTATTAATCGCTTTCCTGTTCAATTAGTAATATATATGTGTATATATATATATATATAAGGTATATTATTGAGGATCTTCTAAATAAACCATAAATTGTTTCTCTGAAAATACAAAGTTCTGTTTTATTTAACACGCCTTTACAATATTACAACAATTATCAAGTTATGACAATTACACTTCTATCTCACCTGAAAATACAAAGAAACGAGATTTAAAGTTCACTAATATCGCTTCCTCAACCGTATCCTTCGGTTTATCTCTCTACAAGTTTTTATGAAATGTCATTCATTTCATTACATATGTATATATATTATATAACAAATTATTGTGATTGTAGTGTGATAAAAGTTATGGCTTTGAGAATAAAGTGTTGGTAAACAACCATTATTCTTTTACATTTCAGTTTCTTATACCTACATTCAATCAAAACTTATTGTTCACAATTCTAGTGTATGTTCACAATTTTGCTTACCTCAGAACTCGGTTATTTATGAATCAATTTGGAAAATTCCTTTTCATTTGGAAGGAATAACTTCCCATTTGGTCCCATTTAAATTTACCAACCGGAATTTTCCGTGTGGAGAGGGATTAAGAATACGAAGTGACACCACCCATATTTATCGCTTGGGTGTCATGGTATCACGTTGTTAGTGAATTGAAATAATAATAATATTTTAATAATATAATAATATTTTCACACATTTCACACACGGCCGTCTGATTCCAAACTAGGCAGAGCCTGCACTTTGGTAACCAGACTGCTGATAAACATACTTATATATTTCTAAATATATACATATTATAGATAAAGTACACCCAGCCACAGAAGAAATGACCGTGCTCACACAATGATTTGTCCTGGATGGGAATCGAACCCACGACCTCTGGCGTGGCAGTCAGGGCCACTAACCATTAGACCAACAGGCCAGTCAACCAGTGTCACTATTTTAAAAGTTAATTAATTTACAAAATTTTATGACAATTTTGCTTCAACTCACAACCGCTAAAGTCGGTTGTAAATGCTACGCTAAAATATATAACTTTTACATCACTTCACAAATTTGCAGTGCAACTTAAATAAGACGCAGCAAGTTGAGACGTCTAACATTTAATTACACAGTAAGTTCTTGTGAAAGAGAAACATTGCTAAGGTTTAAGTGGAATACGCAAATTATGTCCACACCAGTATACCAGGTACAATAATAGTTCCCCGGGATAGGGCCTAGCCAGGCGAGGCCTAGGTCCTACTCAGAGTAGTGTGCCTGAAACTAGCCGTTGGGATGTTTTTAGAAACACTACATACTCCTGACTTCTACGTCCCCTACCCGTCCCTATCTAAAACTATTTTAAAAGTTGTAGAAAATTAATCAATAATGTTCCAGAGGTTTAAGAAGTTATGTAGCTGAATTTCCCTTTGTGTCTATAATGCTACAAACAAAATTAAATACTCTATAGAATATACCAATAGGAAAGAATTCAGTGTTACTAGGATCTGGTAAAATATAAGCACCGAAATATACAATAAACCGTATTGTATATTTCGGTGCTAATAAGAGATTTCTTAAATAAAACTTTTAGTAAATCTTACATACATGTATATTTCTAAACATACGTACCACCAACATTTTCTTATTCAAAACTAAAGTGAAGCAGTATTTTGCAAAACAACTGGCAGAATCAACTGAGTATGATTGTCATCTACTATTATTAATGGTATTTATTTAGGTATGTATGTATTTATGTAAGTTTATATGTATGTACGTATGTATAATGTGTATGGGTTCTAGTGTACGATAGGTTTATGTACGCGTATTTGATATTATAACTACAAACAAACTTTAACCAAAATGCACCTACTTCCTGTTCTCTCTGCATCACCCAAAGTTTGACTGGTAGAGAATGGCTTAGGCATTAAGTCCGCCAATGCACCAAAAGTGCATGATGTGTAAATAAATAAGGATCACTAACCTACCGTACTGCTTACACTTACTTAACCGATAATAATTGAATAAATATCAGTTATCAAGTACATAATTTATAATTTCAAGATATCTACTTTAAATACATCTACACATGAAGTTGGTTTGTGCACAACTCAAAAAGTTCTGCACAGTTTGAGCCCAAATTTGGACACGATGTACAATCCGCTTTAAAGATTGGTTTACCTATTTTTCGCGTCAGTCTTGTTTCTTCTTTCTCATCAATGCAACCGCAATATGCCAGAACAGGCAGGGTACAGTTAGTATTATATATAAATGACACACAGACACACCTTAATAAATAAATAATATAATAATATTCTATCACATTCACACAACGCCATCTAGTCCCAGACTAAGCAGAGCTTGTACTATGGGTACTAGAAAACTGATATAAATACATATATACTTTTTTTTTGTAAATACATACATATTATACATAGAAACACCCAGACTAAATCAAACATTAAATGTTCATGCACACAAATGTCGAACCCGCGACCTTTGGAATAGCAGTCCGTTACACAAACCGCTACGCCATCCATTCAGTACTCATCACACAATTATTCCACCAGGTTTAGAATTGAACCCACGCCTTTCAGCTCAGCAGTCTGGACAAATGTAACGTGACATTTAATAAACGTAGTGCCTTTTAAATACAAAATACAGCCTATTTTTCCGTAGTTAGATGATTCAGAATGAGAATTAGAAACACAAGTTGATATTCTACCATTGTGCAATAGTAAGATGGTGGTCCCAAATCATCTGTTATTACCAGGTCTCTGTATACCCTGTGTTTAGGGTCCGATTGGTCCAATTTAATAAACCAGGTTTAACAATCCTTGAATAATCAGCGAGGCAGCTGATTTTGGTATGTAATCACTTGGTCTTTTGTCTACAAGTAATAATTATGCTTTCTATAATTAAAAAAAAACACGCTTTTATTAACTTTGTATGTATGTATTTATATAACGGAATCTTTGACCGTGTTTTTCACCCACCTTGAAAGGTCGGATAGAATTAAAATTTCGCATAATTATCAAGGATAGATGACAATAAAATAATTGATAAATTTGGCCGATTATCCTGATCAGGATCTTTAGGATGAACGGCTGTTTCCATACCTCAAAATACGGTAGTGTTTTTTGCCACGTACTAAGGCGTTTTTTGCCACGTACTCAATGAGAAAATAATCATCATTAATGATTAAAATACTCACTTTTTTAAACTAAACATAAAGTAACTAAAACTTTTTAAACTTTAATTTTTTGTAGTGTAGGGGGCAAACGAGCAGACGGGACACTTGATGGTAAGTGACTACCGAAAGCTACATTATCAGCGAGTATCATAGACTACTTAGACTACTACAGAGATAACCGACATACACGCGGGTGGGTCCGCGGGAAAAATCTAGTTTATTAGTACCTATATTATATAAGTATAGATATTAGCCAGGGAGGATTACTTAGACTTGAGTGATGTTCGTATTGAATTAAATTGTATTTGAATGATGGGTGGTATTTAACGAGAATGGCGCTTCGAAGGTCGATCTTCACGCTGCTGGTCACCTAATGATTCTTGACATCATTCTATTGCTGAGGTTATCGGCGAATAATATATTATTTTTATCTTGTTTATGTGTAATTGAACATGTATTTGGGAAATGTTGAAATAGGTTTTTTGTATTGTGCAAGAGAATAAATTTTATAAACGTAATTCGAGAAGAATTTAACTTATTAAGGACTTATGAATGTAGTCACGTCTAGAATTTAGTGATACCCGACTAATTTCGAACCCAAACAGGGCTCTTAATCATAGAGTATAGGATCCTACCGAGCCGGTTGCAGGCGTAGCGGGTAAAACCGTATATTTTTAATAATATGAATACACCTTATGATTTTTTCTTTTATCTTATAGAGGCATAACCAGACGGGTCACCTGGTGGTAATCAACGCCCATGGACGCCTGCAACTGAAGAGTCACAATTAGGGGGGTCTGGAATCACGTTAATCTATACTAATATTATAAAGCTGAAGAGTTTGTTTGTTTGTTTGTTTGTTTGAACGCGCTAATCTCAGGAACTACTGGTCCGATTTGACCAATAGGAGCGGAGCACCAATGAAGAATGTTTCAAAAACGGAGAAAATTTATTACTATTGCGAGACGCAGACGAAGTTGCGCGGGTCAGCTAGTCTAACATATTTAGTGAAAAGCAACATACGAATTTGGACTGCACGAATGGCTTAGTGGTTTAAATGGTCACCTAGCCGCTTCCTGCAGCGCTGGGTGCTGTGGATTTATTCCTAGTGCGGGAGTTGTCTTTTTAAAAATAAATAAATTGATTGCTCAAGAGTGGGTTCTCTGTGAGGCTGTATATGCTGCTGGTATCACTAGGGTTGAGCCCGTCCTTTTGTGAGGAGACTTTTTTTTAAAGACAACTCCCAAAAAGGTACAGGATATATCCTGAAGGAACATATCCTGTGTCGCGGGGGACTTTACAAACATACATGAAACGGACACAAAGAACACCCAGACTCAGAACAACAATTTGTGGATGACACAAAGTGTCGTCCCATGTGAGGATCGAACCCACAACACTCAGCGTAGTAGGAAGCGGCGTGGCGACCACGTAAACCACTACGCCACCCGTGCAGGGCCTCAATTCTGCTATTTTAATATTGTATCAATAGACTGTTGATGGAATGTCGTCATAATAGTTTTGCACTTTTCCTATTCTACTAACTATGTAAGACCAATAGCCTTCCAATGACTTTTGTAACAGTTTGATAAATGGCACATTTTAAATTTCAAAGAAAATGATATATCTAATTTTCCAGGTAAGGCAATGTTGTAGTTATCACCATTAATGACCTATATTACTAAAACGACAGTCTATTGACACTGTGAATTTATGTTAGTAGAATACTGATATTTTGACTGATGTCAATGGCGTCTCAATGGAATCTTAATAGCGTATCAATGGAATGACAGTGGCTTGGCGTTAACATAAAATCGCAGAATTGAGGCCCAGTCACATGGCTAAGTATCGAGATATTAATTGCTGTGCATGAGTCCATTCTAAAGCCTTTTCCTAAAAGTAGAGCTTTGAGACTAATTTATATCAAGGGAATGAAACCACAACTTCAGTACTTCAAGTCTACAATATCAAAGTTTCTACAATCAAACAACATGAACGCATAGTAAACGATAAATCTTAAAAATGATTTAGCCTCATCTCTATTTTAATCGCAATTACTGATCTCTACATAGAGCTGTCTCTACTTAGAGCCTCATATATCACCGTGTGTCTACAAAAGTGACATAGAGTTACAAAATATTTAATCTATAGCCCAGAACACGCAACTGGAGTAAACTATCAGATCGTCTCTACACGCGATCGTTCCAATAAAATGGTATGTAGAGAAGCGTGAAATTGTACGCGTATTTGTAATCTTAAGATTGTAGTGCACAGAGAAGCGAGGCTGTAGAATATCGATGAGATCTTTTTTAGGGTTCCGTACCTCAAAGGGTGCAAAAGGAACCCTTATAAGAGCACTTTCTTGTCCGTCAAAGTGTCACCACCGATTTTCTCAGGAACGGGTAGACCTAGCAAGTTGAAATTTATACCAGATACACAGATGAGGTCTGTGGTCCCTATTAGGTTTATAAAAATCAAGGTCTTGAGTCAACACGATAAAAGATATGGGCAAATTTCGGTTTTCGCGAAAATTTGTAAGTACCAAAATTTACCTTAATTTTCAACCTTTTTATTTTTCAGAATTGTTTCTTTACTTGTACTATAAGACCTTGCTTTTAACCAAAATTGACAATTCTAGGTCAACCGAAAGTACCCTATAGGTTTTGGGTTGAAAACCTACTCGTATATAGTAGTTCCTGTTGACCTAGAAACATGAAATTTGGCAAAAAAAAAAGTCTTACAGCAGCAATAAAGGAATAATTTCAAAAATAAAAAAAGTTGAAAATTAAGAGAAATTTTGGTACTTACATATTTTCGCGAAAATCTACGTAAAATCTCAATAGGTACGGAACACTCGGTGCACGAGTTCGACTCGTACGTGATCGGTTTTTAATGATGAAATGATGGTTTTTAATGTTTGGTACTGATTTTCAGTTCGATTCCTGCATGTTGCAAAATGTTTGTAGTCTGGATCATGTATATTAAGGTATATCTGGGTATACTCAGTCATAAATGCATACAACAATATAATGTAAGATATAATATTTGATTATTATTTTAAATAAGAAGTTTTGGGTGGGTAGGTGTTTATCATTTAGTGACGACTGAACGGCTTAACGAATCTGGGTGAAATTTGGCACAGAGATAGATTGTCGTACAATGTAGAGGCTACTTTTTATACTGTATATAAATACATATTTACTAAATAAAGGAAAGTAAAAAAAATAAATACATACGAGATCAAACATTAAATGTTCACAAACACAAATGTTTGACTTGAGCGGGAATTGAATCCGCAACTTTTTCCGTAGCAGTCCGTTCAAAACCACTATGCTATTCGGCCGTCAAATAGGAACTATCATATATATAGTAGTTTTATCTTTGTTCTAGAATATGTATACCAGGTTTTATTAGTTTTAAGGTTTTGATATTGAACGGTGCAAGCCCGTGCAAGCAGCTGCGTCAGGAAATTCGTATACAGTGTGGATTACATGCGTTATAATAATCAGTTTGCGATCCAAACGAATTGGGTAAAGACACCGGCTCCACCAAACATGCTCCGCGGTTATTGTGTCTCTTACTATTGTAATTTTTATTCTATATTACTATCTTTTATTTGTTGACCTCATCGTAAGGCTAACAGACCTTGGGAAGAGAAGTGAGAAATTTTCAGCATAAAGCAACGTATCACATCTGTACATTAGGGTTATAAAATACATATTTTGCGTACGTTAATTCTATTATACACACCACGTAACGACAGTATTAGTTACGAGTACTAGTGCGGCATTTTATGTTACATTTATATTTTATAGCTGCCAGTGGGCACTCGTCCTAAGTAAAACAGATACACAGACAGACGGAACAATGAATAATAGCACCTGCAACCGTTTATTTGTGCTAACAAATTGCTGCCGTCTTGTATTTGTCTCTAACGCTGTAAGTAAAGAATTGTGAATATTAAAAAAAAACTCTTTAGTTAGGTACACCCTATTTTGGTTACACATGGACCAAGATGGTCAAAAATTGACTAGATAGCGTAGTGGTTTAAGTGGTCACCTTGTCGCTTTCTACAGCGCTGACGGTTGTGGTTCGATCCCCACATGGGACAACACTTTGTGTGGTCCTCAAATTGTTGTTCTGAGTCTGGTATTCTTTGTGTCGATTTTATGTATGTCCGTAAAGTCCCCACGACACAGAATATATTCGTAGTGAGCGAGTTGTCTTTAAAAAAAAAGAAAATAGATACTTTTAACACCAAAGAAGTCCCCTGTCCATAATAGTCTGGCAATTTTCGACAGGAACTAACACCTGTTCAATTCAGTGAACGGCAATCAACTAGAGTTCAAATATATGTGTGTTAATAAACATATCTTTGGATTGCGCCATGTTTTGATCAGGTTTCATTGCTAACCTAGAGGTTGATTGAGTTCCCTCAAATTTGACGCCAAACTAGGTAGAGTCTAAGCCATAGGGACCAGATTTTTTTATGATATAGGGAGCAAAGGAAACCACACCTGACGGAAAGTGACCTGACACAGTCACCTGATCAAAAGTGACTACCTTCGCCCACGAACGCCTGCAACGCAGGAGTCAACAATAATCAATATGAACTTATAGCCTCGTAAGTAATTATCACTTATAAAAATAATGGATTAATACATTTCAATAAGTGGCAATGTGGCCAAACTACAAGCAGGACAATACCTGGTACATATCGTGGGCAAACGCTTCGCACAAATTACACGCCGCTCTATGTTTCCATTATTCATTGTTTGCTACTCACTTCTAACGCTAATCGAATGTTACAAAATCAGAAAATTTGCAATGTTACGTGAGGCATAATGAAAGAGTCTGGATCTGGCCACTTACAATAAAAGAATGAAAAAACAATTATGGAATTTAAAAATTGAACCCTTAGGGAACATGTTACTTTTTAATTTGCGATAGTGTCATTTGTTTTTTCATTGTGACGTCCTTTCGAAAATTGTGGGTCGCTATCAAAATGAATTTAACTTGTGAACGTTTTCGTTCAATGATTTTTTATGATTTTCGTTGTGGCTTAAGTCAACAAGAGAGTTGTCAGAGACTTGAATTGCCATTTAGTGATGTAGCACCATATCGCAACTCTGTGTATTAATGGTTTGGAATATTTCGACGTGGACGTGACCATCTCCATGACGAGGTACGTGAAGGTCGGCCGGCGATTGCGGTTACAGACTCTTATATTGACACCGTACCGTACCGTACGTAACTTATTAAAATTGACAAACAAATTACTTTCCAGCAAATTCGTGCTTTGTTAGGAATTAGAGTGAGCCAAGTGCAAATCATTTTACATGTGCATCTGAAGGCTCAGAAGCTTTGCAGTCGATGGATACCGCATGACTTAACTTTTACAGTAATTTAAGACTGATCCCACTGCTTTGTACTGTAAAAAGGAAAAAAGGTTCAGAGATATGAAAAAAAACTTTTGTTTTATTATGTTAATTTACATTTTATTAGTGCATGAATAGAATTGTATGTATTTGTATGGTATATTAGTATATTTTTTGTGTTAATAATTAATGACATACTGTTATAATGTAACAGTAGTACTTCATGAGGGAGGTATTTTTTTTTTATTAAAATAATTTACTTACCTGTTTACTGATGATCTAGACTATAGAACCAAGCATCGTTTACGAAAGCTTTCTTTAAAAGTTTGGTGACGTATGGATGCACTAAGCAAGTATATTTAAATATTCCACTGAAATGAAAAATTATATGAAATTTTGTTATTTTTTGTGGTATAGTTTGAAACTCACAGCAAATACTCTTTATTAAAAGGAATGAAAAACGTTGATGCTATTTTTTTTAAACTTCCCCTTAAAATGGTGTGCAATTTTGTATGGTATATACATACCATACAAGCTAGGCATACACCTATAATCTTGATTTATTGTATCCTCTACGGAGCAAACTACGCAGGACAAAAGCACTGCAAAGAGAAGGAAAACTTGACACAAACCCCATACCAACCCGTCTGGCCAACGTGGTATACTAGGCCAAAACCTCCATTCTAAGGAGAGGCCTATGTCCAGCAGTGGACTGTTATAGGCTGTTGATGATGATGATAATGGTTGTACCCTCTATGATGTCTGATGTCGACCACCACGCGGACGACGTCGCAGGCAAAAACTAGTATTTCATAAAATTATATTTAAATGGCAACCTCTGAGCGACCATCCGTCCAAATAATAACCCATCAACAAACAATACATCACTCGTGACCTCGTTTCTCATCAGTTGTTCTTCAAACCTGGTACCAAAGGTCGGGGCACGGGAAGTGGGGCCGGATATTAAATTTTAATCTATTATTTAGAAGAATCAGATACAAGGTATTGTTTTGTTATTTTTATAAAAGGTTCCTTGGTACAAATAAAATAATATAATCTTATGTTTCAGATATTTCACACACGCTGGTCTGATCTAAGACTAGGCATGGAACCAGACCAGAACCAGATAATCATACTTATATATTTCTATATACATATATGGTGACTTCCACGTACGGTGTAACAAAGAAACTTACTACAGAGCCATCTAACGAAGACACAATGAAATACTGAATAACTGCTAATCCTGTATCGCGATATGACCAATTCCCTCGCCGATTAGCATATATATAACTTCCCAACATCAACAACCGTCGGGTCACCTCGTCTGGTCGGAGAGAGGATCCCTTTGTGTTG
Organism: Arctia plantaginis; assembly: GCA_902825455.1. Taxonomy (NCBI): domain Eukaryota; kingdom Metazoa; phylum Arthropoda; class Insecta; order Lepidoptera; family Erebidae; genus Arctia; species Arctia plantaginis. Next base: position 51,100 of record CADEBD010000333.1, on the reverse strand, counting down.
GAGGGACAAAATTTACATACAAATTATAGATTATTTGTCCTGGGTGGAAATTACACAAACGACTTCTATCTTAGCGATCAGGGGTACTAATCACTATACCAACAGATGAACAGACCAGTCAAAATGGCAAGATGGAATCATAATTGCAAAGAATAGATTAACATAATTGGGCGGATCGGAGTGACACCAGGGCGACACCTGAAACCGGTGTTAAGTTATTTCTTTTGTTGCTTTTCACCAGAGGACTAGGTTCCCGGACTCCCCCCCAATGTAAATGGAGGGGGGTTCCGGCAATAAAATAAGTGAAGGCAGAAATTCGGTGTTAAGAAGTTTTTTAGTTGATTTTTGAGTTGCGTGTGCGCATCTAGTTTATGTGGTTATGGCTGTTGAGAGAAGATTTGTGTGCCCACTGAATAATTACTCTTTTTTGATAAAGAAGAAATTGAACTGCCTTACTAGACGTTACAGTTCTATTGTGTTGTGAATAAAGAAGTTTCTTTGGTGCCCTAAAAATTTTATGACATTATTAAACCCTTTCACGACACAATAGTAAATACAATAGAATTCAGTAATTGCCTGCATTTATAGCTTTCTCTTAATCTGGTAAATGATTACTCATTCCACAAAACCACTTTCACTAAACTGCAACTGTGTTGTTGTGGGATGCGCCAAAGTACACCGATCAAATATTCCGAAAGTTCCATACACTGCTATCGAATAGTGGTCATAATCGATATCTCCATCCGTTTTATTCGGCTATTTAATTTTGTGTTAAGAATTGATTCAGTTTTTATATCGATTTTAAACATCGTGTAATTATGATATCAATCAATTGATTGGCTGATGGACAAATCGATGTTTGAGCGGTTAATTGCTGCACTTAACTAGAAATCGAAGATGCATTGTGTTTTAAAAAATATGTAGAGATAGCAGTAATTTATTTGTTAATTGAAAATAATCGGGTGACGAAACGCAATTAGGATGTGCTTTCCGTGAGATCCAAAATCATCATAATTTTTCTGACCTATTTGTAGTTAAATTTATCATCGGCTAACTGCAGGAGATCGAAGGTTGGTTTTAGTTGGTGACGAATCTGCAGCTGTTCCCAGATCTCACCTATTTCAGGTTATGCCTGTGGTTTTAGCCGGTTCGATTCCGACACACCTCTTCGCCTGAAACCCCAGTGGAGTGAGGGCCCTAGAAGTTTCCACGCGTAAAAAAGGTTGGTGGTGACCTTCTCAATGTGAAAGAAGTATATAGGGCAGGGAAAACGGATAGGACGATGGACCCCTATTGTAGGTCTAAAATAAGGATAGCACAAGTCTAGGATAAGAAACAGAATTGTGGGTACAGTAGCTCGATGATTCGGAGTCGCGTACTCTGTCTAGTTCGTGTTAGGTGAAGCCGTTATGACAGGGAACATGAACTTCTCAAGAACTTAATAATAATAATAATAATAATATATTTATTGTTCTCTCTCACAGAGGTATGGTTACAATAAACAATCTTACTCTAGGTTATTTTGAGTGAGTCTGTGTGAGAGACTGGTATCTGTATTAGGTTCGTAGACCTGTATGACAAATTACCAGCCTCCCCTAGCTCTGGACAGTTGTGGTGCGTTAAGCAGGTACAACCTGTTTAGGAGTGAGTAGTTATTATTATGTGAAGTGAATGAGAACGCATAGTATGTGAATGTGTGTATATGTGGGTGTGTGTGTAGCGTGTGTTTAGGGGAGTGGGTGTGTAGTGTGGTTTGAGTGTATGTGTGTGTATTTGTGTGGTTTAATCAACATGAGTTGCCTGTTGGTCTAGTGGTTTGTGACCCTGACTGCTAAGCCGGAGGTAGTGGGTACGATTCCCACCCAGGACAAATATTTGTGTGATGAGCACGATCATTTGTTCTGTGTCTGGGTGTAATTTATCTATAATATGTATGTATTTAAAAATATATAAGTATGTTTATCAGCAGTCTGGTTATCATAGTACAGACTCTGCCTAGTTTGGGATCAGACAGCCGTGTGTGAGATGTGTGAGGGTATTATTATTATGAGTCAAAATTATACTAAAATGTTTCTTTAATAGGTCGCATACTTTTCATTATTTTTTCCATATATAATACAGTAGGAGGCCTTTTATACAGCTACATATTTAACTCAGTAGGGGTTTTACGAGTACCTATATTATAAATTTGCGACCAGATACGTAAAATAAACGTCAATAATTAAAAAATATCAACCAATAGTATATATATATATATAATATAATATATCATACCATGATCTGCATGCGTTTGTATGGTATTTTGTGTAAACTCAGGTTTAAACAAGTTTTGTCAGTTGAAAATTGGTTTTTTTTTTATTTGGGACTAATCCCACCCACACGCCCACCGCTGTAACTCCTGTACACCAGGATCCACAGAAGTGACCCACGAACACACCGAGTTATGACACTCGGGAAGTCCCAGGAAGAAATTAAACTGTCTTGGAACCCGCAACGAAATTAATCAGAAGAAAATTGGAGGAGTTGGAAATACAGTAAATCCACTTCCCTCCTTAGCAAAGCGGGAGACAAAATAAAGTAAAATGGGCATACACCCTTTTAAACAGGGAAGCACCTCGGCCACAAATATTACGGGTCCTACGTGAGCTATGTTTGATTTCTATAATATGTATGGCAGAATCGCCTAAACGCACGGAAATTCACCCTAGTTGACACAAGATCCCCATAGTATACCGCCCCAAAATGAAATGAAAATTGGTTTGTAAGTAGCACTCAAACCGGCATCAACATATACTTAATTGAAATAATATCTAACTAACTACTTACTGGTTTGGCTAGAATACGTTCAATTTATTCGCTCAGCAAACTTTCTTGCAAATTTCACCATTGCAAAATATGTCCCTTTAGCCGAGAGTAAAAGCCATTCCTTGACCCTTAGGGTCAAACTTTCAACTGGTCTCTGTGAACTGATCTTGTACAGTCAAACACGGTAGTAGTTTAATAATTTTTAAAAAATAAAATACTGTATTTACGTGTATTGTATGACACTACTGTCCACTACCGTAGTGATGTAAGAAATATTGTAGGAAATTGTATTGAAGTAAAGAATTTCTATAACTTTTAGCTTTATAGTATAAAAGCCATTGGTGAACAAATTAATATTTGTTCTATCGTTTAGACTTTCAAATATTATTTTTTCACTTTTCTATACAAATACTTAAATAAAATGGAGGTGTCTGTTTGTAATGTCAAAATAGCAGGTTTTTTCATGCTCACGTGGTTATTTACACGATACCTATGCCTAAAAGCCAGTTTAAACATTTTTTGTCTGTCTAGCTGTTTATTCCGTGTAATCTTCAAAACGGATTGACCGATTTTGATAATATTTTACTACCAGGTAGCTGTCCATAAAATTATTATGTAATTTTGTGCCCTTATAAATTCACTGTAAAAGTAAGTCAAACTTAATGACATATATGGAAATATTATGATATCATGCATACAAACGTGTTCTCATAACTTTCTCATTGTTTGAATATGTATATTTGTGCACAAACACACTAGGCAGTGAGCGTGCCTATGAATGTTCTTTCACGAAACTTATTAAATTACTTTATCGCTCAGAGCTAGTTCTAAGAAGAAGGAAACCTGAACCGTGAGCTCGAGCGGGTACTATAACTTGGTACAAATGTAGCAAAATAATGTATACAGAAATTTGACTAAAGGTTTAAAGTTTTGCATACTGACTGTACTTTCTTGACTGTAATTGTCGGTACTTATAAGGTTATGAACTGAAACAAATGTCTATAAATCAATTGTTGAGTATTCGGGGTTAACTCATGATGATGTTAGTGTAATGGTGGTATTATTAAAATAGGTGCATTTATTCCCGAGATGAACTAATATATACATTCAAACAAACTTAGCATTACAAAATTAGCATTCCTTTTTCATAATCACAATAAAAATCACCTAGCTCAGGCCGTTTGCAAAAGATTTTTTTATATTTTGGTTTCACCTCTTTATATTCAATCTTGCACATTTAAGAATAGTCATATACTAGTTTAGTGTCCGTGTAGTGACGGATTAAGAATACGGAATGTCACTACCCCAATTCATCCCGTGGGTGTCGTAAGAGCCGACTAAGGGCGCAAAACAACGCAGGACACCAGCACTGCAAAAAGAAGGAAAACTTGATACAATCCCTATACCAACCCGTCTGGCCAGCGTGGTATAGTAGGCCAAAACCTCCTTTCTAAGGAGAGGCCTATGTCCAGCAGTGGACTACTAAAGGCTGTTGATGTGATGTGATGTGATATACTAGTTTTATGTTAGTTAGATGAAACACTTTATGTGATATAATTCATTTGAATACTAATTTTATAATTACGGAAGTGTGTCTATCTGTCTGTCTGTTCACGCTTAACCCGCTGAACTGATTTTGATAAAATGTTGTGTATAGTACGAGTGCCAGGTAATGACATAAGATAGTTTTTATCCACGAAATTATCTTTTAATTGGGTGAAAAATATGGTTGAATAGGTAATCAATTACCGCCTTACCGATTTAGATGAAATTTGGTATGGAGATAGTTTGATTCTTAAGGAAGGACATATATTATTCTATTTTTTACCCTTTTTTACTCTTGAGTTGCAAGTGTTCATGGGCGGCGGTAGTCACATCAGGTGACCCGTCTGCTCGTTTGCCTGCCTCTACCATTAAACAATATTTAATTCTTTTTTATCTACCTCAGTGGTGCAGTGGTAGCGTATGCTAAGGTGCTTTTTTTTTTTAACGTGTGGAAATCCCCTCGGCCCGTCACCCCGCCGGGGTTTTCTGTTCGGCGGGGCGGTGTGCCGGACTCCTTGCGCTTCTATTTTAGGGAGGTCCAGGTAGTTATCGCCTTCTGGACCCCTCCTAGCGCCGGCCCGCTCCCGGTGCGGGCTTCGTCTCAAAAATATCCTCTCTTTAGGCGACGCCAAACTATTGCGGGTGGAGGGGAAAACCCATCCCGTCCACCCGCGGCCACACTCAGGGCGGCATGAGGCGCAGGCGAGCGCGCCTCCGCGGCCCGATGTTAAGGTGCTGTGCTAAGGTCTTGAGTTCGATTCCTGGGTCGGAGCAAATGTTTGTATGATCTGCAAATATATGGTTCAGAGTTTTGGTTTTTTCTATGTATAATAAAATGTATATAAGTGTAAGTAAAAAAAAAAGTATCTATCAGTCATTCTAGCTTTCATAGTACGAGCTTTGCTTAGTTTGAAACTAGATGGCGTTGTGCGAAAATAATATTATTAAATCTAAGGTTTAAATTAAGTGTATTTCGCGGACGCCAGACTAGTCTCGCGCTTTTGTCAAGAAAAGAAACGTGCGCAAGCGTGGTCTCATGTCAACCATTCAAAAAAGTTTGCCTTGCAAAATTTAAATTGATTGATAAAATTTATTCTAAGACTAATGAAATCTTGATCAAGAGTTAGTACTGGATCTTTAAGAGTGATGGATGCGGTTAAGGCTCATTAAACAATAGCTGTACTCCATCGCTCAAGTGTCATGTACAACTTTCCGCAGCACGAGCCCAAGTAGAGTAAATCATGTCTGATAATATCTACTGTTGCGTGTAGTGACGTCATAACTAATGGACTTCATGTTTGTATTGATAAGCACCGACTATGGTGTACCGTACATCGTTAACGTGCCTGGGTATCGGAATATTTACCTGATTTCAATTTTGGAGAGTATGCGTGGAAATTCCGGCTCCTTAAAAATTCCGGTCAGTAAACTAGAGTTGTGTTGTTGTTGTTGTTGTGGAATGTGCAGTAGTAGTGGCGTCTCCAGTTAAAGGACTCAGGATTCGTGAATGTTGCCTCTTCCTCAGCAGTTTCAGTCCCACTTCTCTATCCACGAATTGTGATATCCTAAGTTCCTCCCAAGATCTTTCCAACGTCTCGTCGTCGTGAAGAGTCCGAACCAAAGAACACTCTTTTATTTGGATTTTTTTGGGTTCGATACCCACCCAAGAAAAATAATTGTATGTTGAGCCTGGTCATCTGTTATGTGTCTGGGTGTACTTTATGTATAATATATGTATTTAGAAATATATAAGTATGTTTATCAGCAGTCTGGTTACCATAGTACAGGCTCTACCTAGTTTGGGATCAGACGGCCGTGTGTGAGATGTGTGAAAATATTACTATTATTATAATATACATAGCATTTAATTGGTGTTGATTTACACCACTGTCCATGTGGTGACGGATTAAGAATACGGAATGTCAAAACCCCTATTTATCCCGTGGGTGTCGTAAGAGCCGACTAAGGGAGCAAACCAACGCAGAACACCAGCACTGTAAAAAGAAGGAAAACTTGACACAAACCCTATACCGTGGCCAGCGTGGTATAGTAGGCCAAAGCCTCCTTTCTAAGGAGAGGCCTTAGTCCAGCAGTGGTCTGTTATAGGTTGTTGATGATGATGTTGATGATGATTTAAACCACGCCCTGCTAATTAATTTGTAAGTACACATTAGCTTATCTTCTCTGCTTCATAATGTAACATAAGTGAAATCGCTATTGTTTATACGTTTATAAAATAAACTAACAATGCAAAACGGATCACTATCAAATAATCAGCATATAATTTTGTTTGAAGGCCCACTTCTTATGCAAATATATCCAAATGTATAATTAAAATTGACGACCGAATGGCGCAGTGGTTTGTGTAACGGACTGCTATTCCAAAGGTTGCGGGTTCGAATCCCGCTCAAGTCAAACATTTGTGTGCATGAACATTTAATGTTTAATTTGGTCTGGGTGTTTCTATGTATAATATGTATGTATTTACGAAAAAAAAGTATATATGTATTTATATCAGTTGTCTAGTAGCCATAGTACAAGCTCTGCTTAGTTTGGGACTAGATGGCGTTGTGTGAATGTGGTACAAAAAAAAAACTATTAATAAGTATCAGTCGTTGTACGCACGTGTTTATGGTCACTGCTCCGCTTCTAAGAGTTGCAACGTGATGTTAAATGGTCTTCAACCTTCTTCAATAATCCAGCTGTCAGACGCAAATAGTTTTTTAGTAATACGGCTAGTACTTTCAGAGACTAGCGCATTCATTCAGACAAACAAAAACTTATATTATTAACTAGCTGGTACCCGCGACTTTGTTCGCGTGGAATTTGAAAGGCGCTGCCTTAGTGGGTTCGATGCCCGGACCGGGAAAAATTTTAAAGGGTTTTTTCTGAGAAAAAAAAAGCGTAAGTTATTCCTTATGTAGACAGCTACCCGGTAGTAAAATATTATCGAAATCGGTCTCGGCGTTTAGAAGATTACAAAGAACAAACAGATAGACAGACATAAAAAACTGGTTTTTAGGCATTGGTATCGTGCAAGGAACCATATGAGCATGGAAAAAACTAATAATTTTGTCATTACAAACAGACACTTCAATTTTATTTATTTGTATATATTAATAAATATAGAACTCTGTCATTATAAAAGTTATGTAGTATGAAGGTGGTATTTTCGATTGTGACGTCATAGGTCGTGATTTAAGAAGTATTTTATTACCTATAGTCCTAGCTAGTAATCGTAGTTTATGTTAGTTATGACCGGGATTCCGTGTGGTGACGGATTAAGAATACAAATTGTCACCAACCCAATTCATCCCGTGGGTGTCGTAAGAGCCGACTAAGGGAGCAAACTAAGCAGGACAACAGCACTGCAAAGAAAAGGAAAACTTGAAACAAACCCTTTTTTTTCTTTTTTTTTTTTTAACGTGTGGAAATCCCCTCGGACCGTCACCCCTCCGGGGTTTGCGGCGGGGTGGTGTGTCGGACTCGGACCGACTAAAACCACACGGTGTGCCACTCTGCGCCTGTAACAGGAGGGATCCGGGAACAGCTGTTGTTAAGACATCCGGACCCCTCCTAGCGCCAGCCCGCTCCTGGTGCGGGCTCCGTCTCGATATTTTCCTCTCTTTTTAGGCGACGTCCGGCACACGCGGACGCCGCCCCCTCGCGGCTGGCCAAACTAATGCGGGTGGAGGGGAAACCCACCCCGTCCACCCGCGGCCACACTCAGGGCGGCATGAGGCTGTGGTAGGCGGGCCTCCGCCGCCCGGTTCGCCGGCGGCGGATCGGGTCCGAGTGGAGGTCGTCCTCCCGGGCCCTCTCCGCCGCCTCCTTCCGCGAGATTACTACCTCGCAGAAGGTTGCGACCGCGGTAAAACAACTGTCGCTACCGGCCATGGAGCGTACTACGGCCGGTAGCGAGAGATCCACTCCGATGACTGCAGTGAGGGCCCGGCGCTGCGCCGCCCATGCGGGGCAGACCGCCAGCGTGTGCTGGGCCGAGTCCTCACTGCAGTCGCAGTGGTGGCAGGCGGGACTCAGTTCCCTCCTAGCGACCGTGTGCAGGTACTTTCCGAAGCAACCGTGCCCGGAAAGCACCTGCGTCAGTCGGAAGGAAAGGGTCCCGTGCTGCCGCCCTGCCCACTCGGCGATGACCGGCTGGAGAGCCTCCACGGCGGCGAAGCCAGCGCGTGGAGTCTCCAGCCGGAACGACCAACGAGCCATCGTGGCTCGGCGAGCGGCTTCGCGCCACTCGCGCACATCCTCGGGCGGAGGGCGAAATCCGCTCTCCGCCCGGGAGTCAGCCACTCGCCGATAAACTTCGGCGAGCACTTCCGCCTCCAAATCCCACGGGGGAGTTCCGGCCAACGCGCATGCCACCTCCGTAGAAACGGTGCGGTAACCGCGTATGGCTCTGACCGCCATTACCCTCTGAGGGCGCCAGAGGCGTACCCTATTCTGGGCGGTCAGAGCCGCCGCCCACACCGGTGCACCGTACAGCGCCATTGACCGGACAACCCCCGTGTACAGCCGTCTTGTCGCGACGCTGGGTCCACCCATATTGGGCAAAAGTCGCCCTAGGGCAGACGCAGCGCCGACCAGCTTTGGAGCAAGCTGTCGGAAGTGCTCGTCGAAGAGCCACCTCCCGTCGAGGATCAGGCCCAGATATTTCATCTGGGCCCGAACCGGTACGAGGACCGAGTTGACCACGATTGAGACGCCAGGGGGTGGACCACGACGGGGCCCATGAAATAACAGGGCCTCCGTCTTATCTAGGGCCACCCGTAAGCCCAGCGCCTCAATGCGCCCGACCACCAGGGAGACTCCCCCTGTGGCCAGGCGCGCCGCCTCTTGGAAGTTTGCCCCCCGGGCTGTCACGAGGGTATCGTCTGCGTAACAGATTACACCCAGCCCGGGGGGGAAATCGGCGCGAAGGGCCCAGTCGTACCCTATACCAACCCGTCTGGCCAGCGTGGTATAGTAGGCCAAAACCTCCTTTCTAAGGAGAGGCCTATGTCCAGCAGTGGACTAGTATAGGCTGTTGATGTGATGTGATGATGATGTGATGACCGGGATTCACTTATGTCACACGGATACATTTCTCTCGAGTGTAGCTCTCAGCAGCGAGCGCGATTGAAAGAAATACATTTTCCTTGAATCTCAAAACGTGAGAGTAATCCATGATGTAAATCTTCTCACGGTAACGTGGCGTGCCTTTTAGTATCATTTGAGATCTAGTTAATCGAAATCTTCATCATCACGACCGACTTGTGAGTACAAGTCGACAAACCGTCTAAGAGATATAAGCTATGTAACACGTTTAAAGTGAAAAATTGATTGATGGTGTTAAAGAAAAATCGATTTTATGGAGAATCGAATTATATATTTTTTTGTCATTAATGATGTGTGACGTAATCGGTCACATATGACTCCATGACTTGACTTTGCCTGTCGTTCTTTACTCATCAAAGTTATTTTTCTGTGTATCTAGCAAAGCATATAGCTTGTATTAGGATTAGGAATATAACCTGTGTCGCGGGGGACTTTACAAAACATTTATGAAACGGACTCAAAGAACACCCATACTCAGAATAACAAATCCTGGATCACACAAAGTGTCGTCCCATATGGGGATCGGACCCACAACACTCAGCATAGTAGGAAGCGGCGAGGTGACCGCTTAAACCACTACGCCATCCGTGGAGTCATAACGATCGGTTAGATAGAGCGTACAATCATAAAAAACAAATAAAAATACATTTATGATAAGCATAATACCCTATTTTCCTTCATATATTACTTTTACATTACATACATTACATTAAAAGTACATCATTTTAATTTCATTAACTTTAAAAATGATTACACTTTTATACAATATTTTATACCCTCTTTCATCACCTTCAAGGTTTATTTTACCAAAAAACCTAGGATCTTCCTTAATAAAAGTTGTTAAAACTATTTAGGCGTTTAAACGTAACAGATAGATACTTTCTTACACAGGCATAGTTACTTTACCATTTCGTCTTCATCTTGCAAATAAACGTGCAAATACACGTTTCTTTCTTTCTTTCTTACTCATTCTCCAATTTTATTTGGGGTCCGTCCAATTACTTTTCTTCTTCCATCAGTTAGCAGTTTTTTTTTTAAATCTTCTTCTAGTCTTCTATCCGTCAACATCTGTATATAAAACTTTCATCGCTACTCACAGAGTTACTCTGTCATTCGTTTAAACATCTATATGCGTATCTGTGCATGGGTTATATATTGCTATAACGTTGTGTTGATAGGATCTGCGCCGGCGCAGCCGTGTGAACGTTTGTATTTGTTGTGTATGATCATGATGATAGCTGCATCTTGTAAGTATGTTTATTGCACTCCATGTCTGGTCTGGATATAAGTATATAACTTTACCTTTTAAATCTTGTGGTATCAAAAGCAAGAGTATCTCATAGGTACATAATGTAGTTTCTAACATTTCAAATAAGATACCCGATTTAGGAAGAAGTTATGACGTGAATGTGTTAATTTGTGTAAAAAATGGTGTAACATAAAAAACTTTATCGTACTTGGAATGTGACTTAAACGTCTAAAAACTTAAACACTATTTTCATAAGTACAGGCTAATTAACGTCACTGTCCTAATGGCTTATCTCAATGATAGAAAGTTAAAGACGGAAGCCCACATATAGGGTATATGAGGGTACCCGATCCCGGGCTTTTCAAAATAGTCTCAGTCCTACATCCCCTCCGAAGCTTGCTCTAATTCGCTCGTAAATCTTTCTGAAATTGACAATATTAATTGCGATCGATTTTGAACCACGGGCTTGTGTGGTCACCTTGCCGCTTTCTATTGAGCTGTTTTGTGAGTTCGATTCCCACATTTAACACCATACTTTGTGTGATCCAAAAATTATTCTGGGTGTTTGAAGGACTTTTGTAAAGTCCACCACGACACAGGATATTGTATTGTGATCAGAAGTTTATATAAAAAAAAAAAACGTTATATTGAACTGGTCTAAAAGTGAACGATATTACAAGTCAGTGGGCGGAAGACCCCACTTGTATACTGCATTGCACACAAATTCAGACACAATGAAAGGCCACAGTTTTCCATCTGTTTCACGCTTGTTTGTAAGATAAAATCTTCGCATCCTCCCGGGATATTGTTTACATCTAAACTAAATAGACTGTGACGTTTTATTTGCTCTGCACTGTATTTAGTAATTAGGAGGGGGAGGGGGGACCTTGTGAGTATGTTAATTGTTTTTGGAGAGGATTAGATTTTGATTCTGATGAATAAGGGGAGTAGAAATTAATCCTCTATATTAATCAGCACAGATAATTAGCATTGCCATTCAACGTGGCAATGCTGCCGGTCTTCTGGGAATGCTACCAGTAGGTGATGATGCAGAGGAATTTTTGATGCTTGTATGTAAATGTTGTAAATATTCTACCTTAATTAATTACACGCTTTATATTTGCTTCACTTGTATGTTTGTTTGTAACCGACTCCTTTGGGCGTGATTTTGACTAACTTTAAACGGTCAGAATTCGTTCAAACTTTGTAGATATATCGAGGACCGATGACAATACACTAATTTAAAAAAAAAAAAAAAGCGTGGGGTGCTTTTTACTATTTACAACATGCACCCAACGCTTTTTTCAAATATATCAAAATTTATTTTATATTTAGTTTGGTTTTCAATAAAAAGCGTGATTTTTAGTTTTTTTTTACTATTTTCTTTTAATTTCATTGATATTTTTGTAACAAATTAACTTCCTATTATGTTTCTTAATGCTCTATTAAACTTAGGAGAGATATCCTTGTTCGCTATCGTAGTAGTTCAACGAAATATACCAGGAGCTAAATAGATCATTAATTGGAAGAAGATACACTAGGCAGGTTTCGAACCCGTGACCTTTCAAGTTTACAAGTTCATAATATCGATACTCAACTCGTCCTTGCTTTCGATCTGATCGCCTTTACTTACGTACTATTGCGAAACATCCGTAATGGATCTCTGACCGACTAATACGGTCGGAAGGTCATTAGTACGGTTCCCAGGCGAAAAAAAAATGTTTTGTTTTTAATTTTGTTAATGTGGTATTAAAAATGATGTTGTGTTTTAACTATGAAGATACCCTATAACTATGAAGAACCAATATTGAACCGGCGCTTAAATTGGACCACTTCTGTATTTCTACCAAAATTTCACTATTTTTTTACACTAGCAACAGAAAAAGGAACGCTAGAAACACCACTAATACTCCGCCATTTTGTAGCGCTTCTTTTGTGCCAATATAATATACCAAATAGTACCATTTTGCTAGAAATACAGAAGTAATCCAATTTAAGCGCTGGTTCAATATTGATTACTCTCCCCTAACTCACCTTCGACAGGCGGTTACAAATACATCATTAAAAATTACTATCATCATCATCATCATCAACAGCCTTTAACAGTCCACTGCTGGACATAAGCCTCTCCTTAGAAAGGAGGTTTTGGCCTACTGTTACTAAATTACTAATGTACATGTTACTAATGTAAATTACTAATGTACATGTAATAAGGAGCTAACTACGCAGCACTGATGTTTTCCTATCTAGGGTATACCTGGTTCCCCGGCTACTGGTAGCTGGAGACGGCTTGCGGTTTTTAGTCGGTTCGAGTCCGACATAACCACAGAGTTTCACACAGGAAAGACTTGAAACAAACCCTATACCATCCAGTCTGGGCAGCGTGGTATAGTAGGCCAAAACCTCCTTACTAAAGAGAGGCCTATATCCAGCAGTAGACTACTAAAAGCTGTTTGGTGGTGGTGAAATAATAACTATAATATAAAACCGTGGGAGAGTCATGCTACAAATGGGCGAGTTCAACCGGAGTGCTACCGCGGTCTAACAGAAAACCGGTGTTGGGCTTAACCGAGTAAGTGAGGTTACCTGAGACCCACCCCCTCCTCTGCCCCTTTCCAAATCTTGGGGAGGGGGCAATCAAACGGTGGTAGCACTTGTGTCTCTTAAGTTGTGGGTCCATAGGCGATGGTAGTTACTTACCATCATGTGACTCTTCTGCTTGTTTGCTTACGATTTCATAAAAGAAATAAACCGTCACCACAGGATCCATAGGTTGGCCACTAAATTCTTATCCGCTTTTAAAAAAATTGTATATGTGTACAATCATTTAAAAGCTAATTAATTTTTAAACAGAAAGTTACAATTAATATTATTTAACGGGAATTAACGCGATCTCTTATTTAGGGTATTACATACCTCTGGTTTGCCTGACGTTTCCCGTTAAATAATATTAATTATCATGGAACGCGAAAGTTTAAAAGAAAGTTACAAGCTACAGTTAATTTTGATGACAATATCTTCTGTAGAAATGCATCATCTGTCACTTTAATGATGACTCATTTATCGTATAGTACAAGCTATAAAATCTGGCGTTAAATATTTGCATGACAAATAAATTAAATTATAAATATTGATGTGGTGATATCTCTAGACGTACCCTGCCACGTTTCGCTATAGCACATTTTGGTTGCATTATTAACAAAACTGTCGCGAAAAATAGATAAAAACTATCTCTGAAGTGAGTTGTATATCGTGTCAAAATTTCATCTCAATCGGTACAGAATTTTTGCGTTTTTGAAGCGTACACAAACCATCATAACTTTTTTATATAACTTATGTTAGATACATTTTACCAGACACTCAAGAAAACACTCATTATTTTAGACCCTCAAACATTTTTAATAATGTAGTAACGCAATCACTATTATCTCAGCCGAAAGACAGCTACTGCTGGACATAAGCCTCCCCCAAGGCTCCCCACATCAACCGGTCCTGTGCTGCTTTTTGAATCAATCGTCTTTTCTGCATTCACGGTTTTCATAACTGGATTTTTTTGTAATAAATCACTCCGCGTTTATAGCGGACATCTTGACAGCTGAGTTCGACATATCACAGGAATGATTGGCATTCAATTGCGATAATGTCGTTAGCCTTTGCATAACTATTGTGCACCAGTCTATGAAGTATAATAAGAAAGCACTTTCCGATAGTGATTTCATAATTACTTATGTAAGTGTGTAAAGATTATTGGATGTCTGTTATTCTTTGACGAATAGGAATTGGAACTGGTTTAATTAAAATTAATTGGTCTGGTGGTCTAATCGGTAGCGATTACATAGAAGACAAAAATGCTTGGGAATGATTTAGCGTAGGCTATTTCTTAAGTGGAAATGTGATGTCGCCTGGAGTGTTTTTTTTTAATTTTTTCATATTTCACTTCACTTTCTCTTTTATTTGATATTTTTTCTAATCTTATTTTTCTCTTTATTGTCTTTTTACATTTAATTCTTAATAACAGACTTACTGGCACATATCGGCACAATGTTGTGCTATATTTAATGATGCCATTGTATCTACCTGTGAATTGCAAAAGAGTGGCCATGAGTTTGTTTGCCCTTTCTTCTCAGAAGGCTCAACCCCTTGGAAACGGGCGGTTGTAGATCGGCACAGGCATATTATAGATTTCGTATAAGCACAATTTTTATTTAAAAAAAATCCATATTATTTGACAAAACAGAGATGGTTGCTATTATGTGTGTGTTGATCTACGACTTAGTCTCGTAAAAGACGATTTCAAAACATATTTTTTTTGAAAAAAATATATTTTGAATTTAAATTTGATCACAGGTCGCGGGTTCGTTTCCCACCCAGGACAAATAATTATGTGATGAGCACTATCGTTTGTTCTGTGTCTGGGCAAATTACAATTTGTCTATAATATGTGTCTGAGCTTAATTTATCTACGAAATGGATCTATTTAGAAATATTGTAGAAGTGTCATTATCAGCAATTTAATTACCATAGTAATGGTACTAAGTTTAGAAACGTACGGCCGTGTGTGAGATGTGTCATGCTTTTTAACCGACTTCAAAAAAGGAGGAGGTTCTCAATTCGACTGTATTTTTTTATTTTTATGTTTGTTACCTCATAACTTTCGACTGGGTGAACCGATTTTGATGATTCTTTTTTATTGGAAAGCTGGTGCTTCCCTCGTGGTCCCATTTAAATTTGGTCTAGTTCTGACCATGGAATCCATGAGAAAACCATTGAAGTCGGTTTTTTTTTGTTAAAATTTTACTTGTTTTACATCATTATTAAAACTTGGCGAACAGTTTATGATATACATAAATACTCTTTACAAACTTTTTGTTTTTTTTTCTTTGAAATTCTCGAGGAGGATTGGTGTCGGGCTGAAAACCGGGCAAAACTTTTTGTAAACAAATGCGCTGATTCGAAAAAAATAATAGGCAAAGGATTAAAAAAAAGAAAAAATATACCGACGATGATGACAGGACTATTAAAACTTGCAAACTTCCTAAATCAAATTTTTATCAATTACGCTACCTTCACTCGAAATCACCTTTCAGAATCGATTTAGTCCAATTATATGAATGTTTTTATTTAATGAAGAAAACGACCTTCAGCGTTAAAAGCAGGAACGCTTACTGAACACAGAGCGATACCAATATTAAGCTGTTTTAAAATCCATCGTGATGCGTAAAACCTTTAAACAAAAGCAAGGATGTATCGAGTTAAAATGTCGATGCTCTATCGATTGTCAGTCACAGCCGATGTCAAGGATGCCGATCGAATTTAGTTAATCGATCATTGAGTCGATCGTAAATTAATGTAATTGTTTTACTTGTGTGTTTTGTTGTTTGATTATATAACTGTTTATTGCTGTTTTATGTTAGCTTTTATTTCTGGAATGAAGGAATAATGTTTGTCATTATATTTCTCTCCAAATATATTTGTATTTAAGACGTGGTTATAAGCGTCATATTATAAAACTTATAAACAACAGCATTGCAAAGAGAAGGAAAACTTGACACAATCCCTATGCCAACTCGTCTGGCCAGCAAAGTATAGTAGGCCAAAACCTTATTTTTAAGGAGAGGACTATGTCTAGCAGTGGACTGTTATGATGTGTTGATGATGATGATACAGGCACTCTCTCCTACATTCCCGAAAAGAAAGGCTAAAGCTTATTGAATGTATCATCGTTGGCGAGTGTGGTGACGGATTAAGAATACGGAGTGTCACCACCCCTATTCATCCCTTGGGTGTCATAAAAGCCGACCAAGGGGACAAAGTACGCAGGACAACAGCGGCAAAGAGAAGGAAAACTTGACACAAACCCTGTACCAACCCGTCTGGCCAGCGTGGTATAGTAGGCCAAAGCCTCCTTTTTATGGAGAGGCCTACATCCAGCAGTGGATTATTCAAGGCTGTTGATGATTCCGTTAACTATAATTTTAATACTTTTTTCGTTAGGATCAGAACTCTTGAGTTCGATTCCTACGCATAGTAAATAATGAGGTGATATATACGATCATTTGTTGTAGGTTGTAAGATGTAGGTCATCACATCATCATCATCAACAGTTTTTAATAGTTTACTGCTGGACATAGGCCTCTCCTTAAAAAGGACGTTTTGGCCTACTGTACCACGCTGACCAGACGGGTTGATATAGGATTTGTTTCAAGTTTGCCTTCTCTTTGCAGTGCTGTTGTACTGCGTAGTTAACTCCTTAGTCGCCTCTTACGACACCCACGGGACGAATAGGGGGGATTTAGCAGCAGTCCTGGTTACTCTAAGACGGCCGTGTGTGAGATGTGTTATGTTATTGATATTTTTATATAAAAAAACTAGTATTTAATTTAGCAAAGTTCTGAAACACACATTTCAGTATTACATGTCACTCATATGAGACTTCACAACGCCTACGTAAACATGTTGCCACGTACTTGACCGAATAATATTGCCGGATTAAAATATTTATCATATCATAAACATATAATTAGCCGGAGCTATTGTCTTAACCCTCCCCCTTCCTAAGTCAAAGGTCGGAGTGTGGGACTCGTTGCCAAATCGTTGATATTCACAATAAAACCTGACGCTTTCGTCAAGGGTACTGCCTTTTCATTGTAAAACGATTTGAATATTTCTATTTTAATTGCATTTTAGGCTACGCAGTTCATTGTTTGTGGCGATATATACCTATATTGTTTTTAAATTAGGGCAGTATTAGAATTTTTTGTAGATAATAATCATACTTTTGCTTTTGAGGAAACTCTAAAATGTGTACTGTAAAGTAGGGAACTGGTTTATAAGTCTGTGTTTGTGTATGATTCTTTAAATCTTTAAATTTTGTAAACTACTATCATCTTAAAAA
This sequence comes from Arctia plantaginis, assembly GCA_902825455.1. Classification (NCBI taxonomy): domain Eukaryota; kingdom Metazoa; phylum Arthropoda; class Insecta; order Lepidoptera; family Erebidae; genus Arctia; species Arctia plantaginis. The sequence continues at coordinate 33,494 of CADEBD010000333.1, read as the reverse complement.
TGTTGTGTTTCAGCGGATGAGCACAATTGCCGAAGATCCATTTGGAAATCAAAGTTGCAAACGCTGGTGTTGCTAATGTCAGCGTGTAAGAGTATGTTCTTGGCAGAAAGTTTCTGATATCATCATCAACAGCCTTTAATAGTCCACTGATGGACATAAGCCACTCCCTAGAAATCAGGTTTTGGCCTACTATACCACGCTGGCCAGACGGGTTGGTATAGGGTTTGTGTCAAGTTTTCCTTCTCTCTGCAGTGCTGTTGTTCTGCGTAGTTTTCTTCCTTAGTCGGCTCGACACCCACGGGATGAATAGGGATGGTGACACTCTGTATTCTTAATCCGTCACCACACGGACCCTGATATAATTGTTTTATAAACAACTCAATTATTATTTGAAAAACCAAAAACAAAGTTGCAGACGTTCATGGGCGTTGAGTGAGAGCACTTGAGTTTATTCTTAAATATATTTCGTAAAATAATAATCTACCTAACGATTATCAACTTTCTGCTCTTGTCCCTATGTTATTTAGTCGGCGCAATTGCAAAAAACAAAAACTTGACACAAATGCTATACCAACCCGTCTGGCCAGCGTGGTATAGTAGGCCAAAACCTCCTTTCTAAGGAGAGGCTTATGACCAGCAGTGGACTATTAAAGGCTGTTGATGATGATGTGTTGCGTGTCGTCGACCGCTACTATGTACATATATATTTAGAAATATATAAGTATGTTTATAAACATTTACATTTAACACACGGCCGTCTGATCACAAACTAGGCAAAGCTTGTACTGTGGTAACCAGACTGCTGATAAACATACTTATATATTTCTAAATACATACATATTGTAGATAAAGTACACCCATACAAAAAAGAAATGACCGTGCTCATCAAACAATTATTTGTCCTGTGTGGGAACCGAACCACTAGACCAACAGGCCAGTCAGTGCAATATAGATGTTATAATAGTTGTCCAAATATGGCGGGAGAGGAAACATTTTGAGGCAATGGTCATTTTTCTGTTGCTTTTGTAGCTGCTGTTGTAGCTTTGTGTTCGAAATAAAACCCTATCTTATGTGAAATCTTTAAGTTTATTATTATTCGTTTATTACGATACGTTAACACAATAGTATTTGTTGCTGCCTACCTAATATGGGACTAACCTAAGCTAGTTAGTTGAGTAATACCTCGAATTAAGACAAACGTATCACCGCAGAAGGCAAGCAGTGGAAAACAATACTTTCACATAAGATCGTCAGGTTATAAACTAGACAGCCTGTGTTATGGTAACCCATCTGCTGATAAACATACTTCAATAAAGGTAAATTGCACCCAGATACAGAACAAATGATCGTGCTCATCACACTATATCTGTCCTAGGTGGAAACCGAACCCACGACCTCCGGTTTAGCAGTCAGGGTCACTAACATCTAGACCTACAGGTCCCTGGGTTTTATTAGATACTAGACTGTTTCAATGCATGTTTGAATCACTCTGTAGACAACAAAGGCTAGATCTAAATACACATAAAATATTAACACAGACGATTACATCTAATTTACAAAATTTTACCAACAAATCGTCCAATTTTGACATACACACCGAAATTGGAGTAAAATTTCCCCCACGCCAGTTTCGACTCTATCAACGAAACTATACGATTTTTTTTCGTTTGGGTTGCGCACGCGCATGGCTCTCGTCACGCGAACTATTATATAAGTGTTACCATTATACGTAAATCGTGAGAACAGCTATTGTGGTGATTAAATTATTGGCACACAGCCTCGTTAAAAGTTCTCAAATAGGTACAAGATTATTCTTAAATACACCCACTATTAATTACAATAGCCCTCTTCCTAGACCTTACGACATACAGATACCAACGTGGAAGATTTGAATGTCAGATTTACAATATTATTTTGAACACCTATATGGCGTCACTGTAAGACGCGGTTTTAATTCTTTCTTTTTATGGTATAGAGAGGCAAACAAGCAGACAGGTCACCTGGTAGTGACTACCGCCTCCCATGAATCCCTGCAGCTCTAGACTCACGGGTGCGTTGCCGGCCTTTTAGTTCCTTGCCCCAGAATCAGGAGGAATTGAAGGGTTTCATCATCATCAACAGCTTTTAGTTGTCTACTGCCGGACATAGGCCTCTCCTTAGGTTTTGGCCTACTATACCATGCTGGCCAGACGGGTTGGTAATGGTATAGGGTTAGTTTCAAGTTTTCCTTCTATTTCCTGTGCTATTGTCCTGCATAGTTTACTCCCTTAATCGGCTTTACTGACACCCACGGAATGAGGTAGTCCTGGGTCACTCGGATCACACGGATCAACACTAAAGAGAAGGCCATTTGACTTCAGGGGAAAAAACAGACATTCGAGGATCAAGTCAACGAAATATTTAAATAACAAGGGAAACGTGAGTTTCATAAGCTTCTTGAAGTTTAAGCATCCTGATATTCATGTGACATAATTATTGGATGACCCCTAATAACGCCCAAGTGTAACGCCTTTTTTTATGTTAGAGGGAGCAGACGAGCAGAAGGGTCGGCTGGGCCTCAATTCATCATCATATCATTTCCTTATAATTTGAAAATATATTACATTTTTTGAGGAAATGATTTATCTATTTTTCCAAATATGGCAATCTTTTTGATATCACTACTGATGAGCCACTGCCATTCCATCGGCCACTGTAAAGACACTGAGTTAGTGTAGACTACCGATATCTATACCGATGCCAATGGCCACTCGATGGCATCTCAATAGCGTGTCAGTGGTATGACAGTGGCTTGGCGTGAACATAAAATAGCAGAATTGAGGCCCTGATGGAAAGTGATCACCGCCGCCCATGAATGTCTGCAACTCAGGAGTCACAAACGCGTTGCCGGCCTTTTAGGAAGGAGTACGCCCTTTTCTTGAAGGTTTGAAGGTCGTATCGGTCCGAAAATACCGCAGACGATAACCCGTTCCACAGATTGGTTGTACGGGCAATAAGTGTCTCAAAAAGCGTACAGCAGTATGGGTAATTGTTTACTAGATGATTTAATTGGATAAAAGTGAATTCTACAAGTGTCGAAATGTCCATCGGTCTCACCGAGATTACAAAATTAAGCAATATTTAACTTAACTGCACTATTATCGCCAACAACTAATTAATTCTAACTAACAATGTACCACACAATAGGTGGAAATGACGCACCACAGGCTATCTTTACGACTCTAAGTCAAATTAAATAAACAACAGCCTACATCACAACATAAACACGTTACAATGTCGAAGGGTAATACGTCAATTTTGACACATTCAAATCTGCATCCTGTGTTTAAGCCATTAAGTAATACTTTTAAATATAAAGTTTTGAGGTAAGCATGTCAAATTTCACATATATACTCAATATTTAACTATTAAATGTAATAAACTTGTTCCCATTACTGAATGGTTAGATTGTAAGCTTAGGCCTTTTTTTTTTTTCATTTGATTTTAAAATAATTACACAATATATTCTTTCATACTAATAGATGTGTATAATAATGTTGTATTTTAATCGAAATTATCTAAAATTACGTGTTCTTAGTTATATAAAATAAAGTTTAACACAAATTTGGTTTGAAGCAGTTATTATAACGGTTTTAGACAGTTTTCGCAACGTTGAACAACGTTATTCACTATGAGTTACGAAATAGGTATTGGGTAGCTATTAAAAATTACACATCTCCCGCACATTCCCCTACCGTTATATATAGACTAGTATTCAGGTGTTTTATTTAGTACCACTCTTATGGCTTATCAACAAGATATTGGGGAAGAAGAAAAGACTTATACATGTAAGAAAACTAAAAAAATACAGAATCAAAAGTGGGAAAATTTAAATGGAAGTATGTACTTTGTATTTGGGATAAATTGAGCTATCTTTGTTTAATTGAAATAAATGAAAATAATTTCAATTAAAACTTACATACAAACATTGAGATCGGGCGAAATCTCTTAATTCATAATATATCTCATAAATATATTAAAACATATGTGTAATAAAATCACGCAATTAGATTTATACCTGAACATTACAAAACCGGTTCTCACAATAACAAGACGACATTTCATCAGTCGCGACTCAGTAAGTTATTTAATAATATTTTTAATATCGTCAGTTACCGGTACAGCGTAATACCGGAAACATTGTATAAATAATGTTTTTAATGCCAAGGGCGTTATGCGTCATCGGGGGCACGCACTACACAGATAATTTTTGTTATTTTTATTCAATAATAAGATAATAATAATATTTTCACACATTTAACACACGGCCCGTCTGATTCAATTGAAAAAAAGGTTAAAGTTTTGACTATTAAACGTTCCCGTTACCATCATCAACAGCCTATACTAGTCCACTGCTGGACATAGGCCTCTCCTTAGAAAGGAGGTTTTGGTCTACTACTACTTCTTAATCCGTCACCACACGGACTTACCTTACTCCCGTTACCATAATTATACATAAAAGTATTTTGGTTTAAACAATTGTATTGTTTTGTTCCAGGTACTACGTGTGATATGCATTGGTTAAAAAAAGTTTTTTGTTTATCATGATTATAATCATTATCTTTTGTAAACCATTTAGTGATGAAAGGATTACCTAATAATATATTATTACTGCTTCATATGGAAACCTGTACCTCAAAATTCACCAGAGGGGTCTTTGAATTGTAATCTTACGCAGTGTTTTGGGTATTTTCTTTTATGGAAAGCTGCTAATCCTTCTTGGTAATATTATCGCGTTCACACGGGATAAAAGAAGATATACTGGGATAAGGGAAACGAGGGAGATAATGAGAGGGATACCAAAAGGCACATAATAGAAAACTTGAGTTATACTAGAGTAGCTCGTAGATAATATATGTCCGTTCTGTTTCGAGAGGCCACTAAGAGAGAAGAAGACAGAAAATAGGTTTATTCTGACAAATATAAACTATACGCTAAAATAATGATACACTTTATTAACTAATTTCAAACAACAACAGATTTATAAAACAAGGAGTAATCACCTAGCAGAGGGAACATGGGTTCCACATGGGGGGGGGGGGGGGGGGGTCGTGTACTCGTCTGGAGGTGACCCGAGGTATGTCGGGGCACCAGGGACTTCCTTTCTAAGGTATACCTGGTTCCCCGGCTATTAGTACCCGAGACGGCGTGCGGTTTTAGTCGGTTCGTGTCCGACATGCCACCGATAGGTGGTATCCGAGGGGGATTTAAGCACGGAAAAAAAAGAAAAAAAAAGGAGTAATCACCTCGCACCAAAATGGGACCCCGGTTCAGCTTTGTTTCGAGCACAGATATCTGACGCTGATTTTCAACTGGGCTTTTTTTGTGAGTGTGGTGATATGACACCTTTTTTTTTTTTTGTTTTCCTGTATGTATACCTAATTAATTTTAAAATATTTAATATATATATATATTATTTATTTATTTATATATATATATATATATTATATATATATATTATTTAATATATAATAGCCGGGGAACCAGGTATACCCTAGAAAGGAAGTCCCTGGTGCCCCGACATACCTCGGGTCATCTACAGACGAGTAGATGTCCCCCCCCCCCCCCGTGTGGGAACCCCATGTTCCCTGTGCTCCCTGGAAGCGAGCGCGCTTCGCAACGCGCTCGCCGCCACCCCGGCCTGCTTCTGCTAGGGTGACAGATGACCTCACTTGTCACCCCCAGGCCTGCGCTTATGGAGGACGGAGGTCGTTCTGCGGCCTCCGGCGCCTGAGTCGCCTGCGGTGCCTGGCCCGTTCCCGGGCCTGGCGGGCCGGGAGAGTCCTAAACCTCTCCCGGTTCCGCTCCGCCGTCTCCTTCGCGAGCATAACTTGCTCGCAGAAGGGAGACGGCAGAGTTCCACGCACTCTCGATACGCACGCTCCGCACGATAGCCGCAATCAGGCTATCGAGCGAGGTGATATGACACCTAGAATTTTCATTCACATGATTACAACAAAATCTTATTTTAATCCAGTCCGTTTTATTGACTAGGTTTTTGTACTCATATAATATACATCCCACAACAAAAGTTGAATTAAACATTTAGAATAGTTACAATTGAAAAAAAACAAAAATTTTATTCAATATATGTATACATGACGGGCCTGTTGGTCGAGTGGTTAGTGCCCCTGACTGCTAAGCCGGAGGTCGTGGGTTCGATTCCCACCCAGGACAAATATTGTGTGATGAGCATGATCATTTGTTCTGTGTCTGGGTGTAATTTATGTATGTATTTAAAAATATATAAGTATGTTTATCAGCAGTCTGGTCACCATAGCACAGGCTCTGCCTAGTTTGGGATCAGACGGACGTGTGTGAAATGTGTGAGGTATATTATTATTATTTTTATTATTATTTATTATTATTTAAATATATTATAATGCGATTAAAATATTTACATTATTTACGTACAAGCATCGAAAATTACTCTGCATCATCGCCTTCTGGTGGCGTGCCCAGAAGACTGGCAGTATTGCCACATTGAATGGCAATGCCAAATCTAATTCTAGTTACAATTTACATTATTCTAAATAACTCTTCATCATACATAGGTATATTCACACGGCATTTTCTGAAGTGAAGTGGACGTTCAGGTTACTGCGTCGATGGGAAGATGGCCTTTGCGTACATTCTATCATTAGCATACATAGTAATTACCAATGTACTGACGGCAGAAAAAGTGTAACATCATTTTATTTATTAAGACGTCTGCCATGTCGGGTGTTGCAGATTCGACTTCCGCTCAGTGCAAATATATAGATACGTATAGTATATCTCAGGATATAATAATAATGAAGTTATAAAAATATAATTAATAAACTTGTGGGCAAAATTTCTGTGACCTTTGAAACTTGGAAGTAGGATGCAGATATTTCAGCCCTGTTTTGGAATTACCCAACTGAGGGCATGAATCTATTTTCTGTAGAGGATCTGTCTCCAGCGTGAAGAAGGTAATAAGTGGAGCTATTGGCTAAAGTGGTATTTACTTTAGACATTATACTGACTGCATAATAATCGAATCACTTATAAAGTATTACTGCAATAAACCAACATCATGCAGTCATTCACTGCATTACATTAGGTAGTAGTACAATTATTAGGTAGTAGATGGCCCGAGGTACGTCAGGGTACCAGGGATTTCCTGGTCCCCCGGCAACTGGTACCCGAGACAGCGTGCGGTTTTTAGTCGGTTCGAGTCTGACATAACCATCCCACTGGTGGGTGGAAAAAAAGGTAGCAGTAAAAAGAGCTATTGAATATACTTCATAAATAACAGTGGAAAAGTTCATGATGCAACTGTGTATTAGAATTAATTTGTAAAGGAAGTGAACTGGTTGCTAAATTGCCTTATTACGCCATATTTATGTACACACCCAGAATAGGTGCGGTAATAGTAACTGTACTAAAGTAAAAAGCTGCGTATGTAATTATACATTAACAATGTTTTATTCAGTGAACGGAACCAAAATATATGAAATCGAAATTTTCGTCCCAAATGAGCTTCACAGGAAACCGGTGTTAAGCTTTTGGGAAATGAAAACGAAACGATTTAAACCAACCAAATTTAGCAATAGCATGAAAGCATATGAAACAATACATCGTAACAAACTAAATACTAATGTATTATTTTTTCACTTGACACCGGTTAGACAGAACGCTTCACGGTACTCAAACTCTCTTTATTTCATAAAAAAATTAAAATTGTTTGAGATCGTCTTTTATGTAGACTCTTAAGTCATAGATCAACACACACAAAAGCAACAATCTCTGTTTTGTCAAATTGTGAGCAAATAAATTTAACGAAATCAAACACATACAAAATCTATGATGTGCCTGTGCCGATCTACAACCGTCCGTTTCCAAGGGGTTGAGCCTTATGAGAAGAAAGGGCAAACAAACTCATGGCGACTTTTTTGCAATTCACAGATAGATTGGCACTATTAACTTTACTACTATTACTATTGGTATGGTAAAGCTCACCGGTCAGGTCCAAAAGAACGCGAGTAAAACCGTATAACTTTAATATATACGAATTCCATTTACAAAAATTTGGATTCTAATCTGAGTCTGTCGATATTGTCTAAAATATGCAATAGACTGTTACAAAATATTCTTTTTAAAATATTCTGTACATCTTGTGTGATAATTGCCAAATATTTTTTCTCTTAAAATTTAACAATAGATTAGTAGGTAATAGCTATTAATTATAAACCTGCTTATTGCATTTGCTTCAACAATTCAACCGAGTCCACACAATTACTAAATATTTTTTCATTATTGCAATGCAAGCTTACTTCACGATTTCTCAGTACACATCATTTTCATACCTCCCCCCCCCCCCCACACGGGTATAAGACAAAGACGTATGAATTTTAACACGATTGTTTTGCTGTCCGTATGCCACAAAACTGTTGTTCGTCCTTGAACTTTCGAGTTGGGCAATTTTGTGCTCAAGCACACACATGTACAATTAGGGTTGTCACAAAAACATTCTATTATGTTATTTTTGACAAGGCGTCGTTTGTTTTCTGGTGGATTAGACAATAAAAATATTTGAACATGTTGTAATATTATACTTTTGAGAAACATTTTTAACATGATAAATATCTGTTATTAGTTCCATTAATAGTAATAATAATTTAATGACAAAAAATTATGAGGAAAAAATTACGAAGAGCGATTATTATGAACACAAATGGGTATTAAAACAAAAAATAGAAATGAGATTTTTATGTGAGTCAATATGGATGCAAAGGTTAGTGACCCTGACAGTTAAGCCAGAGGTCGTGGGTTCGATTCCCACAAAGGACAAATCATTGTGTGATGAGAACGATCATTTGTTCTGTGTTTGGCTGTAATTTATCTATAACATGTATGTATTTAGAAATATAAAAGTATGTTCATCAGCAGTCTGGGTACCATAGTATTATCTAGTCTAGTTTGAGATCGATTCCGATTCGCCGGTTACTACTACGCTGAGTGTCGGGGGTCCGATCCCCACTTGGGACGACGCTTTGTGTGATCCGTAAATTATTGCTCCAAGTCTGAGTGTTCTTTTTGTCCGTTTCATGTAGGTTTGTAAAGGCCCCGCGACATAGGAAATATTACTAATGCGGGAGTAGTCTTTTAAAAAAAAAGAAAAGACAAAAGGTTCAGACAGCCGTGTGTGAGATGTCTGAAGTTATTATTATTAAATACCTTCAGATCACACACATACAATTGCCACACAAATCTCTGTACACTTGCGAAAATAAATTATCCACTTCTTTCATGGATATATGTAAATTTAATATTTACTTTAAGATGTTATCGAGTGTGTTAAATTTATAGCAGCAATCATTTCTGACAACACCTAGTCAACAGAGCTGGTTTATGGGATGATTAATCTATGGAGTAATGGTGTTTGGTGATGATGGTTGTCAGTATAAACGACGCTACCCTGAGTTATGAATGAACCCTCATGGCGCCCTGAGTGTGGCCGCGGGTGGACGGGACGGGGTTTCCCCTCCACCAGCGAAAAGGGCCACACGCGGACGTCGCCGTAAATAGAGCATGTACCCGAAGGTAGTTCCCGCGTCGTTGCGGGCCGGCGCTAGGAGGGGTCCGGATGTCTTAATAACAGCAGTTCCCGAATCCCTCCAATTACAGGCGCAGAGTGGCACACTGTGTGGTTTTAGTCGGTCCGATTTCGACACACCAACCCGCCGCAAACCCCTGTGGGGTGAAGCCCCGAGGGGGTTTCCACACGTAAGAAAAAAAGAAGTTATGAATGAACTTAAGTGAGTCGTGGAGGAAATACCATCACAGCATCAATGGTCTTGATATTTCCAGAGCTGTGCGATATACCGTTTGTTTTTAGTCCCTCTTAATCCGACATACCGACTCATTGATAGCACCTTAACCCTTATAAACCCATGTGAAAAATAAGATTATGAATATTTAAGGTCATAAGACACTATCACGGTTTCACTACAGTAAATACAAATGTAAGTGAGCGGTCAGTGTGTCATTAACATATGGCCGAATCCGCATCATGTGATCTTGTAAGGACGTGTTGACATTTCTTATTTTCAAAGCACTTTAATCCATTACATTATAATGTCAATGTCTAAATAAAACATTGCTGAGTACCTAGATCAATTAGTGTTTTTAGTTTAGGTATTTAAAGATATATATTAGTGGTGAGTAATATTTAATGTTGATTGGCATTAATTGCGAGTAACTTTAATAATGTTTTAAAATATAAAGTGTAACAACTAATGATAGGGAAAGTTGGTATTGAATTCTGTGACCTTCGATTTACAATTTATTTTAATGAAAGTAAATAAAATGTGTTTACTATATTGATGACGTGATATGTTGAAGATAAGCCTTTTGGATGAATTCACAAAGAGCTTTTGGCACACCTGGAACTATATAGTCGATCTATCTAGTACACTCGTTCAAGCTCTTTCAAGACCGTGTTTTAACTAGGAATTCTTCTTTTCCCAGCAGTAGATGAACATCCTTGGTAGTATGTCGCTTCTTTTGCTTAAATTATATCGGTAAATTCAGATTCCCAGCAAAGTAATTTTTGAATCAAGCTTATTAAGGCAACCTTGCTAAAACAGTTTCGGAAGGAAACGTTTTATAAAGAGTTTTGCTCCAATGATCATTGTATCATCTCCCTTCATTCAATGCCACAAAACACCACAACGATAACTTGTGATACTCCAAATGACAATGTACAATGCAACATGTACCTATCTTATTACTTTATGTCAAGAAGACGGTCAAACTGACAAACGCTTTTTGGGTGACGGCAGACAATGACATTTTGTCAGTTGACACACTTCGGCATAACTTTAAGAAGCATTCTTTAAAATAATTACTTTAGTTATATAGCTGTCATTTTGTAAACATATTATATTTATCGTGTGAACAATTTTAATTATAACAATTATAATTGATGTTGAGAAATGTATAAATGCAATAACTTTTTTGACATATTATGCCGTTTTTAATTACTGTTAGAGTAATTTAAAGATAATCTCCTAACAGAAAATGTATATTCAACTTTAGGCTTACGTTTGAGATAAGATTTTTTCACTGAGTGCTTACTTTTAGTAATAGGCACGAAATATCCGCGTGGTAACGGATTAAGAATACGGAGTGACACTTATTAATTATCATCAGTAAACTATGCAGGACAACAGCACTGCAAAGAGAAGGAAAACTTGAAACAAACCAATTTTTTTTTTTTCTTTTTCCAAGCTAAAACCTCCTTTCTAAGGAGAGGCCTATGTCCAGCCGACTATTACTCGTAAATGCCTTTGATAATGTTCTTACTTTATATGATAATTGAAAGATAAAAATACACGTAAATTTTAATTGTCTATTAAAATACGACTGTGTAAAAGCTAATCACGTGACAGATAAGCAAATATTTAAATAATTTAATTATTTTACCAGTTATTGTACGAAAACATACATAATGGCAGTAAAAATGTGATCATCTAATTTAAAAACACATTGGCCCACAGAGGGGGGGGGGGGGCGGGCCATTTTTGTGATTTATAAATTACCCTATGTGACCTGTAAAGGGTAAAACTTTTTATAATACCATGTCAGCAGTCCAATTGATTTATTTTAAAAATCGAAGACAGGATCGTGGCAACAAAAAACATCAATTGTTTTATTTTTAAATTTCAATTTTTTGTATTACTGTTTAAGGAGAATTCTGATTTCAATGGTTCTTTTTTTGGTAGAAAGGCATACCTCAGACGTGAAAACCATATACATTTTAAAAATAATATTTACTTAGTTTACTTAGTGAAGTTGCAAATATTTAAATTTCCAATGGACTGATTTAGATGCCTTACAAATTTTCTCCTAACCTCAGTAGCTTCAGAAGTATACTTTTATTTAATTAATACACAATTTAAAACACAACGCTTCCTGTGTACCTACTCGTAACTACAACGTGCTCTGCTTAAACTTATCACTCCAAGAATCAACTGATCAACGCACTTTCATGATACCAAATGATGTTACATCTTACACAATGAAACCTCGTTTTAACAGCGTCATTAATCGTCATTATTTACATAACACTTAAACAATGGGACTATGGGAACGTCTACAGAGAAAAATGTACGATTTACTATAAAATTTTAATTGGAACCGCGCTCGTGCAAAGTCATAGCTTGCAGATTTCATAGTCTTGGATTCCGGCACCCGTAATTAGTGTGGAATTTGTTACTAAATGTTGTTAAATAGATGTGGTTACTAAATTATTTAGTAATTATTTTTCTTTGAAGTTAATTGCGGTAAGATATTTTAAGATGATTTTGAGCAAAAATGTTTTTCTAAGTTTTACTAAAATCCAGCTTACAAACCTACGTCCAAGAAATAAACTTACTCTACAAAAAACCTATTGCACTTATAATTATACTTAATTATTGATTGAGTAATGGTTTAATATTTAACCAATTAATTTTCCTATTGAAATTAATTGGTCAAATATTAACTTTAATTTCATTTAGTAACACAGACAATCTTGTTTTGTAAATACATATGTATGTTATATCTTAAGCTAAATGACTAAATTTTATTTAGCTTAAGCTGTGAAGCTAAGGTTCGTTGATGTAACCCTCCCTAGCAACCTCAAATAATATTTTTAATAAATAACTTACCAATCTATCTGGATCTGCGCTTAGATGATCTGGATTTAGTACCTGGAAAAACAAAAATAATACACGAAAATTAATTTATTTTATTCACGTAGTAATACGGCTTTAAGTAACTAGTTAAGAGTTATGTTGAAATTATACGTCGGACTTTGTCAGAGGTATAAAACATGTTGTAGGGTTTTATATAGTACCATCTGACGGATAGAAATTTAACTGTAAAGCGAGCGAAGCTGCAGTTTAAAGCTTTTTGAAGACAACGCCCGCAGTGGGCATATATCCTGTGTTGCAGGGACTTCATAAACATACATGAAACGGACACAAAGAATACCCAGACCTAGAACAATAGTTTGCGGATCACATAAAGTGTTTGTGCCATGTGGGGATCGAATCCACAATACTCAACGCTGTAGGAAGCCGCGAAGTAACCGCCTAGAAACCACTACGCTATTCGTGGAGGCAAAGTCAAGTAGTTTCATATAGGTATGAATAAAAAAATATGTAATAAATCGAAAGTAAATCTTAAAGAAATAAAGGTTTATATTTAGCCCGCCATTTACAAATTCGTGAATACCTCCTATGTCATTGCACTATTTTGACATTTAAAGTGCGAATTTTAATATCGTGATTTAAAAAATGCAGATGTCAGTCGATCCTAGACAATAGAACATACGACATAATGGGATGCGTCTCGACCTTTACAAATAGTGATCGTTATAATAAATAGCTGCGATTCACTGTAAAGTTCTTAAGGCTGTGTTCAGATTGTTGGTATTTTAACTACGATTATTACGATTCATAAGCAACTTTGTGAGTTTTTATATAGATTAACTTACAAGAATATTAATACAAAAAGAAAATAAGGGTGGTTAATTTTGTAGTACCTACGGAGGTATACAAATACTGTCCTTGCTGGTCTGGAGCATGTAAACGTCCCTGTTATCTCAGAACTTCAAAGAATGACGGTGATAAAAAAGATACCCGTTTAATATAAGTAGTCATTGTGATAACCCATCTCGCTGGTACTATTGGCTGGTGCTGCTATAGAATCAGCAGAGACTCGATCGATGAAAATACAGTTTCTGGGTTACTGGAGGTTGAGATGGCTGCGGCTGACTTCATGTTATTTCCAGGGAACCAGGGTTATAACTAATATTTCAGTTATCCATAAAGTTACCAGTTTATCGAAATGATTACGAATTTTTTTAAATACACATCTCTTACTGTTCGTTTTTTGTCACACTTAAATCAGTTTTTTGTTTTGTTTAAAAAAGACGACTCCCGCATTAGAAATATATCCTGTGTCGCGGGGGACTTTACAAACATACATGAAACGGACACAAAGAACACCCAGACTTAGAACAATAATTTTTGGATCACACAAAGTGTCGTCCTATGTGGGGATCGGACCCCCAACACTCAGCGTAGCGGCGTGGCGATCACTTAAACTACTACGCCATCCATGCAGTGCATTAAAAATGTTTTGTACAAAATCAAATAATGCTATTCCTCACCAAAAGAAGAAAGTAGCATAACTAATTCATTTACTAATAGTATTTATAAAACCCGTAACAAATTTGGCATTTATCCTACATTTAGCGTGACCCTATCTTCATGTGTACAAAAACTGTATTTACTATAGAACTACGTATTTGTACATTGGGTTCTATTTAAACCTCCTTTCTAAGGAGAGGCCTATGTCCAGCAGTGGACTGTTAAAGGCTGTTGATGATGATGATTGATGTTCTATTTAAATATGTATTTTCAAATATATAAAGAACGTGGAAAAAATGAAATGAATCATTTTTTTTTTACTTAAGCTATTTCTTAGCGTTCCATGGATTCACCGTTTGGTTGGCGGGTCCAGCGCGTGATAGAGGGGGCAAAACATGCGACTTCAACGGCGCCTCGGAATTGCGACCCAGGAGTAGGTGTAGGGAGTACTCCTTGCGACGCGTCAGCGCTTACTTCTAGTGTCTGCTGTGTTATCCCCTCTACCTAAACATATTTGATACAAGCGACTTGGCTATTTAGGTATTTTTTTGCTCCAGGATATTCTAGGAGAACTGCCAAGTTCTGGTTGTGTGCTTTTCAAGTGGTCTCTTTTAGGGAGGCATTCTTTCAATGAGCATAAAAAAAAGCAAGCGCCAAAATATAAATTTTCTTCTTTTATTATTGTAAATATTTCTTGTGTCGCAAGTAAACTTATAAACATATCCACTAAATACTCATATATAGTAAATGTGAAAGTAAGTTTGTTTGTTACGCTATCACGCCTATACCAATACACTAAAAAAAAACTAGGTATTAATAAACAAAAACTTAAATAAGAACTATTTTTTAGGAATCAAACGTGCGTCTTTCGTCATCATTTACTTGGTGGGATCACCAATTAAACTATGACGTGGTCAATAGACCGAATTATCAAATATACTGAAAAGAAAAGTAAATATTGTAAAACATTATTTGGTATTCTATTTACAAAAGGTTAAAATCGAACGTGTGGTATAAACCTTATGATGTTATGCACCAGAACATTACCGAGGGAAAATTAGAATTGTTATCAACGAATGGATTCTGAGAATATATCTATTGACATGTATTATTGTCTTGGCAATTGAGACATTAGTTATGGCACTTTGAAATAAAGACATGTATGAGGAAAATTCATCATCATCAACAACCTTTGATAGTTCACTGCTAGACATAGTCCTCTCCTTAGAAAGGAGGTTTTGGGCTACCATACCACGCAGTCCAGACGGGTTGGTGTATGGTTTATTTCAAGTTTTCCTTCTCTTTGCTGTGCTGTTGTCCTGCAGAGTTTGCTCCCTTTGTCGGCTCTTACGACACCCACGGGTTGAATAGGGGTGGTGACACTGTATTCCTAATCCGTCACCACACGGACAAGGAACATGATCTTCTAGTATTTTCTTTGAAATGCAACTTTTTAAATGCACTTAACGCCACGGCTTAATAAGAGTATTCAGAAATGCGCTTACATACTCGTATCATGAAATCGAAATGTTTTAGAATTAGTGTACCTCAAAGGGGTTTAATATCACAATGAGAATGTAGTATTTAAAGCCGGTAATTTATCAAGGGCTCTAGCATAAGTAAATAAAAAAAAACTACAGTTACAAAAAAATCCTATTTAAAAAAACCGACTTCAAACAATATTTACAAAGAGCACTAATAACAATCTAGCAGCAATCGCGGTTGATTTGCTGTCATTTTTTTAGGAGTTCCGTTGTCTGTTTCCCGAACTCATTATCAGATCTATATGAAATTTAAATCAGACCATTAGGGTATAAACCTCTTTCGAACAAAAAAGAATTTTGAAAATCCGTCTATAAATGACGGAGTTATGCTCGAATATACACAAAAAATATAAACATCCGAATTGATAACCTCCTCCTTTCAAATTCGATTGAAAATATGATGTGAATACAAATTTTAAAGTCAACAAATGTATACATTAAACGAAAGTTAAATTCCTTTCGCTGTAACCTCCGTTCTCATTAGTAACCTCGTTTGAATATACACTCGATTTCGGTCTATAGCCAGTTTTAACCATTACATTATCTTCTTACGTGTACGAGATTCGGAAATACCGAATTATATTACAGTATGATACTACCGCAAACATTCTCTTAAACAAAATGGTAGAAAAATGACGAAAATTACCAACTATTTTGACCGTCGGTCCGTTACGGGTCATAAATCCTAAACGGCTCATCTTTCAGTGAATTTATGAATATTTTTGTACACTTACCAGTGTTATTTAATAGCTAGCTATAATCTGTAAATTGGAGGGAAAGCAATCGCATGCAGCTATGCGTTTGCGCAGATGAAAGTATGGATTACAAACGTTACAATTCATTATGAACGACATTATTACTTGTTATGGCTTATGGACTCATAAAATATTCGTAATCCCTCATATTTGTTTAATCTGTACGGTTTATAAAGCATTTTATGAGTAGTATTACTTAATCGATGACTCCGTTTTAATAATAAAGAATAAATCCAAGTTTTGTCTTTCTAATCCTCTTAAAAAACTCGGATAAAATTTTCAATGCCCAATATAGATATATGTTTTGATAATTGTTTTGCATGCATTGTTGTGCATAAAATAAAAAGAAGGGAGTTAGGTACTTCGGCAAATATTTAAAATATAAAAACCTAAGCTTGTTCAATTAGTATTCACGTGCTGTCGTACCATTAATTGTATCACAGAACTTTACAAAAATAAACATACATAGACATAACACACATAGACACAATAACTCAGATATTCGCGTGCATATTCTAGTTTTTATTAACAGCATTTATTTAAAATGCAGCTGCAAGCTTTTAAATTTGATGAACCACAACACGAAATGTTCGATAATCTTAAAACTCATCGATTATTTGGATGAGTATAATGATTATCAGATTAAGATTTATAAGACAACTTTATTCAAGCTTAGTCTCAATAACAATTTGATCCTAAATTTTGGAAGCGAATAAGGCACCCAGGTTAGCCCTTTAATATGTGGTACAAAAATCTAGCCCGCGAAGTTATCATTGACTACAGCTATGCTCATTAGTCAACCTTCGATCCAAATTCATAAAAGTATTAAATAATAACACATCCGTGTGGTGACGGATTAAGAATACGGAGTATCACCACCACTATTCATACCGTGGGTGTCGTAAGAGCTGACTAAGGGAGTAATATCAACCCGCCTGGCCAGCGTGGTATAGTAAGCCAAAACCTCTTTTCTAAGGAGGGGCCTATGTCCAGCAGTGGACTATTAAAGACTGCTGATGATGATTGGTGAACAATAACAGTACCTCTAAAAAAGAGGGCAACAAGACACCTTTTGATAACATAAATATGTTATAAGCAAATGTAGAATACCTTTGCCGATCGTATCTAAATACAGCATTACCATAGAATTGTCATAGACCGAATAGCCATAAGCTAACTGAACAATAACAACGAACGCACTAACAAAGCCATAAAACAAATGAGAGTTGACGAAACACCGTAACAATGTGTTCAAGAATCCCATAAGAGGATAGCTATAAACTTTATTGGTTATGGTTCGGTGAGCAGACCGTAACTTATGGTATTTCGTTTAAACAAACCATTGTTAGTAACATACGAGTTCAGAGAGTTGCTTATTATGTTGTGGATACTAACCTTGTTAAAAAAAATTAAATGTAGGTTAGTTTACGGTACCACACAAGTACTTTTTTCCCATCATAAGCTTATGATATGAGTTTTAGACATCACTAGCAACTGTAGGAACAAAAAAAAAAGGACTCAGTGTGCTTTAGGCGTCATTTTAGCCATAAAACGTTCAAAAGTTTTTGCAAATACTTATACATTGGAACTATTTAAATAGCAAAATAAGGAATAGGCAATGAGAGAACCAATATTAGGAATGGGATTACCGAAATGATTCCCAAATAGGGAATAACAATGTTGAAATTAGAATAAGATTAACGCAAAAAGGAATACCCCGCCACCATTATAGTAATTAATTATCGCTGTCCATGAAGACCCATCACTCCAGAGTTACAAGTCTCTCTCCAGAATCAGGAGAAGGAAAAGAAGGAAATAATTGATTAACTTCTTTTTTCTGTAAAGCTGTGGTAGGATCGAGCCTACGCATTGTGCCGAAGTTGCGTGTTAACTTTAATTCGGTTAAGTTAGGTATAAGATTCGAAAACAAATCAATATTTGGGATGTCACAAGACAGAGTGCAGAGTGCTATGAAAAATAATAAAATTATATATATATATAATAATAAGTTTAATTGAAACTGGTAATATTGTAATGGAATAGATATTTAGGAAAATATATTTTTAGAAAAACAATTTTGCCGATTATTACGTACTACGAGTATTATGTTTTCGCAGTAAAAAGTTGCCTATGTCTATCCTCCAGGATCAAAAAATCTCCATACAAAATTTCAACTAAATCGATTCAGCGATTATTGATTCCCCATACAAATTTGCACCCCCCTTTTCATCCCCTTAAAGGATGATTTCTGAGATAAATACCACCCTGTGTCCTTTCCCGGGTTTTAGACTATTTCTATACCAAATTTCATTTAAGCCTGAAGAAGTAAAAATATTACAAACAAGATGCTGTCATGTGTCATAACTCTCACTCGAATGCCAATGTATCTTCATCTTCACTAGCATGCACTAACGGAGCGAGACGGTCAGCTCGTACTATATTAATAATCTATTATCACGTACCACTGTTATATTAGATACTAATTGTGTCTTACAGTTTTGTTCGTGATAATGTTGTGTAATTTTTATATGTTCTGCGTTATAAAATAGTAGAATAGTTCGTAAGCAGAACTCCGTGAATGCTGATGCTTTTAGTAAAATAACATACAAAATTTTAATCTGTAAAGCGACACAAATATTTTTCGCCGTATTAATGGTATTACATAATCCAAAACGCAATGATTTCAGAGGCAATACAATTAAAATTAAAGAGTAATACAGGTATAATTGGTTCGATGCTTTGACCATGACTTTTACCGATCGCACGCAGTTGCCGTGCTCATGAACCGACTGATCCAAATACAATTTATTTAGGTTTAAAGAACTTTATCAATACTCAAGATTTATTTAATTTAATTCAATAATTTATTATACTCTATATTGATACACTGATCTCATATTTGATCAATGTTATGATTTATTGATGATCTTTATCTTTTGTGCAAATACAAAACAGTTTTTAGTATACTCTTAATTTTTTTCAATCGGCAATGACTTTTTTTTAATAATAATGTGCAGTATTCTTAACTAGTTGACTGCACGGATGGCGTTGTGGTTTAAGCGGTCGCCACGCCGTCTTCCTACTACGCTGAGTGTTGTGGCTTCGACGACACTTTATGTGACCCACAAATTCTTGTTCTGAGTCTGGGTGTTCTTTGTGTACGTTTCATGTATGTTTGTAAAGTCCTCCGCGACACAGGATACATTTCTAATGCGGGAGATGTCTTTAAAAAAGAGTTATAAATGAAAATTATGGTGGGGATTTTATGGTATAATGTTTATAGTTTCTGTAGGTGTCTTAATTCGCAAAATTATTATAAATTATTTATTAAATTGCTTCTTTCATCTGCCTAATCGCAAGATTGACTGGTAGAGAATGACCTGGTCACAATCATGGCCATAATCATTTTAATAATCCTGACTATAAAGAACAAATATTAAAATAATATTGACTAAAGTAACTAATTTGCTAAGTTTAAAAACAGGCAAGTTTACCATATTTAATATACAAATACTTTAGAACAGACAGTTGTCTTTCACAAGGAGCTATCCTTGGGCCAAGATCAAGTAACCGAACTACCACTGCTGAGAAACGCAGCAATATATGTAGTCTAAAAAACAACAATAAAATAAGAATGATTTTACGCAAGGCTTTCACAGTTCACAAGGTTGTTAGAAGGTTTACGTACCTAGCTTTGGCTGATGCAACAAATGTCGTGTGACTTTGCGAACTGTGTATTGGTGCTCACTACTTTTTACAGAACTTCATGATGTACACTAACTATTTTAGTAAAACTGTGAGAAATTTACCAATTAAGAAATCTATTTCGAGGGCTTAACGTTTAAGAAGATCGGGTCAGTGTGGATACTGCTACAATTGGACTTGAGAGGTAAGTAAGCAACGCTTAGTTTTACCATTTACTTAAGTTATAAATCAAATTAGAATAGTCGATTTGATCTGGAAACAAATTATTCTTTGTAAAAACATTTATGAATAAAAAAATGCCACCATTACACTGATATTTTACTTCCTTGAAATCATTAAAGATGTTTTAATAAAAGAGAGTTTAAGACTAAAAAAGTAATAAGTAAGTAAGTTAAATATGGTTCAGCACACGCCTCGTAGTACTTGGAAAAAGACAATACCGCATTTTTAGGTATGGAAAAAGCTATTAATCAAATTATTCTATTGTTATAGGTTCTTAATAAGTGTGCGAATATTGAATTCAATCCGACCTTTGAAAGTGAGTAAAAATCACGTTCAAAGATTCTGTCACATAGATACATACACACTTTATTTTCCTGTGCGGAAATCCCCTCCGATACTACCCATCGGTCGGATAATTATGTCGGACTCAAACCGACCAAAAACCGCACGCCGTCTCGGCTACCAGTTGCCGGGAAACCGGGTTACCCTAGAAGGAAAATCCCTGGTACTAGATACATACACACTAAGACAATAAAAACCTCTTAAATATGCAATATTTCTTTTAAAAATAAAATTCTTGAATTTATCTTTATTTTTCTTTCTATATTGTGAATATCCTAACCTCAATATTTTTGTACTAAAAGGTAAATCACATCCACAATCACAGACTTATATTATTTAGTATGACTCTTCTGGTTTTATACAGACTGCCTACTAAGAAATGTACAAATTAAAAATATCAATCAGATACAAGTATGCTATTAATAGTTATGCAATTTAAACATTAGTAATTTATATTTTTCACGACATCATGTTATAAAGATTAACAAAGAAGATAGTGAACTAGAAAACGACATGAATATAATATCGCAAGAGGATAATTACAGTTGTTGTAACCAAACCTGAGTTATTTATAATTTGCCTGACAAAACTCATTTGTGAACTGAGATCCACGAAAGTTAGCTTTTAAAACGTCTTCAAAATTACTTTTATTAGGAGATAGCATTGCTAGTTGTAAAATTGACTTTAAAGGCGCATTATAAGGATTGTTTTCTTATGAGTTTTATAAATCTTAAACTTTATTATAAAGAAGAACCTACTTGAAATTTAAAGTTAAGTGTTAAACTTTAAATTATTAACTCTCTCGTTAACATTTAGCTTAGTTGAAAGGTTCTCTTGATAAGTCTTTCCAAAAAGGAGTGGTTAAAAACCAACATCGCTTTGTAAGGCCTTTGAATGATTCTTGTACAAACTGCTGCCTCATACACTAGTGAATATATTTCAGTGATAGATTCCTTAAGGCCCGAATTTTTCTTCAGACTTGTGTAGGAGTACGCCAAGGTACAAATTAGGACCATCTCATAAAGTTTTTTTACGAGCACTCGCAGATTACTGCATGTTTGTCAAATAAATTTGCATCTCGTTATATTATAAGGCAATAAAGCAAACATTCGATTTTGATAACTACGACACAATAAGGATTGCACATAGCAAATCGATATTAACACATATCGATCAATCAAGCTAAAAGTCGAACAAAAAAGCTCATTAAAATAAGTAAACTGAATGGCAAAAAGATAAAAATTTAACACGTAAATGTATCGCTGTTGTCATGGTAGGCTTTAAGCAACTAATTTTACTTTTTTTATTTGGGTCTTGATGTGAATACCATATCGCGAGACCATAACATACCATAACAAGATGTTAGGGTAGATGGATGTAGTGGATACAAAATTATGGAAGAACCTTTGTTATTAAATTTAAGTACCTAGGTGAGGAGCTATTGTCCAATAATTTACAAAATTCTTTACAGAAATAATTCTGTAAACAAAAGGCTTAACATAACAAGCATTGACATTGATCATCCGTGTGGTGACGGATTAAGAATACAGAGTGTCACCACCCCTATTCATCCCGTGGGTGTCGTAAGAGGCGACTAAGGGAGCGAAATACGCAGGACAACAGCACTGCAGAGAGAAGGAAAACTTGACACAAACCCTATACCAACCCGTCTGGCCAGCGTGGTATAGTAGGCCAAAACCTCCTTTCTAAGGAGAGGCCTATGTCCAGCAGTGGACTGTTAAAGGCTGTTGATGATGATGATGATGATGAACAAGCCTATTGCGAGAAACTTAAAGTCATTAGACGATGATTGGTAACGTTAATAATGAAGATTTTTGAGCACACCAGTTTGATTAATCAATTATAAATACTATATCGAATTGAAATGGTGTTCTAACATGAAAGTTTTGACTTCAGTGCATTATTTTATATGATTTATAAGGTAGTAAATATTTTAATGTAAGCATTAGATTTTCATCTCAAAGGCTAACGTACAATCTTGTATAGAAAGTAACAGTAAGGAAGTTTAACTGACATATTATGTGTTACAAACCGTAATCGTTATGATTACTTTGAAAGACCTTTTAAAAATATTATTTTAGGGCTTAGAAATCTGGATCATCAGTCATCATCATCAACAGCCTCTATTAGTCCACTTCTTAGAAAGGAGGTTTTGGCTTACTATACCACGCTGGCCAGACGGGTTGGTATAGGATTTGTTTCAAGTTTTCCTTCTGTTTCCAGTGCTGAATCTGGATAGATAGCATGAAAGCAGAGGACTGCGCATCAAGGATATTTATTGGTATTTTTTTCATTTCACTTTCCTGTATGTCTACTGTTCAGTGATCGTGTTTGCCGAGCCAGAGGTCGTAGGTTCGATTCTTATCGTGGACAAATAACTGTGCGATGAGCATCATTCATGCTTTATTTGGGTGTAATATGTATAACGTGTGTGAATTTAGAAATATAAATATACTAACTTTTAAACTTTCGCGTTCCATGATAATTAATATTATTTAACGGGAATTAACGCGATCTCTTACAGTCAGCCTGTGACCACGGCCGGTGCAACCTGGTCGAAACGTCAGGCAAACCAGAGGTATGTAATACCCTAAATAAGAGATCGCGTTAATTCCCGTTAAATAATATTAGAAATATAAATATGTTAATTAGCCGTTTGGTTTCTAGGCTATGCTTAGTTTAGAATCAGACTGATGTGTGTTAGATTTGTCAAGATAATGATTTTATAATACATATCACTGTTATTATAAGGAGGAACTTTGTCTACCCTTATTTCAGGACTAGCATTTCTGTTAGTGTTATGTAATATTGCTTTTTCTCGTCCATTTCTTAAACGATTTTCTACGCACATTTGGGTATTTTATACCATACCTGGTGATGAAACTATTAACTCTGCAATTCCCCTCCCTCCCTTCAAGTTATAATATTACTAAAGATCTGATTGATTCTGATTGATCTGAGATCTGATTATATTCAGGTTTCAACCTAAACTATAATCCCAATAATTACTCCACATAATGTATACTAATTCGTTGAATTTAAATTCAAGTTTTAGCACAGTTTTTAAATTATTACAATCTCGACTGCAGTCAGAATTTTTGCAAAACAGAATTTACATAAACAATAAAGCACTATTTCCTTTAGACGATAAACTAAATTATAAAAACAGTTATTTGAACCCCAAGTAATTCGTAGTTTATACACAATTTGTAATACATTGCGTTACGTAATAAGAAGTGCATCAGAACGGCAAGAGTCTTGGTGAATGTGTACACGTAATGTATTCGCAGCTTCTTTTTGTCGTCGGTTATTAGATGACTACTTTTACCTCTTAAGTAAATGTCAGCATTTGTTTTTCTCTATGAAATGAGCAGACGGACCACAGTAGTTATTTACCGTCGACTAGTGTCGCTCATGGACACTTGCGACTGGCCTTGAGGGAGGGATGGGCCTCTTGTAACTGTACTCACTCGGTGATATGCAACGAAAGAGTTGGTTTCATGTGAGGCCAATATATGCCAAAGCATGGCACCGTCATTCTTCCAGTTTATGTATTATTTAAGGTAAGGCTGAGCCAGACAGTTGTCGAATCGGTGCTGTGGCGGGAGCAGGTACTAGTTTATTATAGAATTTGTCACATATCTCGCTTGGCGCTAATAGGTGCAAATTAGCAATGTCGCTTCTCTAAAAATATTACTTAAAAAAAGACAGGATGGGACAGCGACATCACAAAGTACATGTCGCCGTCCCATCCTCCCACGTGTCTTTTTTTTATGTGTGGAAACCCCACGGGACTCGTGTCTGCCTCAAGCTTAATAAGATTTATAAATAGAGTCAATAACAGATTGGAAATAGTCTATAAACCCATATTATACCCATATTTCCGTGCCCAATCAAAAAAAAAAATCCTTTACCAATATTATTTATTAAAAAAAAATATGTAAAAATAAGTAAACTTGAATGAGTTTTTTTATTGCAATCAATTTAATCAAATAAAATTTGAATTTCGACTACATCATAGCATCATAATATCCATCAACCACCATCATGCATCCACAAAAAAAAAGTGAAGGTGTTTCGAAGAAAAACATTTATGTGCACGCATACCATAATTTTACATAAAAAATTAAAACAATAAATTGACTTATTTATTTACATGCAAAAAAACAAGCAATTTCTGATCGACTTTAAACAATCGTTGCGCGATAGTTGCGCAACTGTCTGCCTCTCTGAACTCTAACCCGCCGACCTGCGCAGGAGTGCGTGTCGCTAATTTGATTTACCAGTTACCGTTTCGCGTCGTTTTGTTGTAACCTTGACGTAAATAATAATTTCCTAACTAATATTATAAATGTGAATGTTAGTTTATTATTTTTCTACTTAGTAGGGAGCAAACTAGTAAACTGTTCACCTGATGGTAAGTGACAACCGCCGACAAAAACCCCTGCAGCTCAAAAGATACAAGTGCATTGCTACCAGTGCCACCTGCCCTGAAATGGGGGCAGGGGGTATCCCTTTTTTTCATGTAGAAACCCTCATGGAAACACGCATACCGACTAAAACCACTTGCTTGAAATAGGATGGTGGATGGACAGGTTGATGCTGCGACGGTATGTCCTCAACGAACAGTGAAGTGGCCCTCCGATAACTCACTTAATGAAAGAGCTTGATGGTCGTGTTATCACTCCAACTGAGCAGCTGGCTATATACCTATTATACCTCTCATTTAGAACAAAATACTGTTCCTAAGGGATTAAAATAACACTAACTAGGTTATTAAAACTTTACTTTTGGCTACACCGTGTATAAAGTTCATGGTATTAACTTTATTTACAACAAACTACAAGACAACAGCACTGCAAAGAGAAGGAAAACTTGAAACAAACCCTATACCAACCCGTCTGTCCAGCGTGGTATAGTAGGCCAAAATCTCCTTTCTAAGGAGAGGTCTATGTCCAGCAGTAGTCTGTTTTAGGCTGTTGATTGATTGATTGACAACAAATTAATAATCAATTACGCCTTTTTAACCGACTTCGAAAACACAAAAGAGGAGGTTATAATTCGTCTGTTTAATTAACAAATTGTCTGCGATGTTTCATTAGAATTTTATTGAATTGTTAATTTTTTGTTGTGCTAATATAAAGCTGACATAATCCAGTATTACTTATTGTGCATCGGGCTTGGCACCGACTCCAAACAAACTAGAAGGGACTATTGCTATTATAATGTTACCTGTTATATTGTGGGTACTTATCATAGTTTTTCTACTTAGATTTAGCCTTTTAGTGTTATCCTATGCAACTATACGGGAGATGTATGTGTGTATTTCTAGTTTAGTATTGTATAGCCTTGGTTAACGTATTAATTTAGTCATAATTAACTATGTAAGTATAATTAAATAATTATGTATTGGCGATGACACTAATGCACGCAAAACTCGAATGAGTTTATGCGACATCTTACAGATTGTCTTAACTTTGTTCCTTATTTTGTAACAATAATTAAAATAAATGAAAAACATTTTTTATAAAGTGTTAAAAAAGCTCAAACGCTAAAAGGAACGCTTAAATTTTGACAGATTTCTAAAGTTATAAAATTATAAAAGGATATAAAATTCTAAAGTTATAAAATTATAAAGTTATAAAAGGAACGCTTAAATTTTGACAGATTTCTAAAGTTATAAAATTAAATGAACTAGAGAGTTATTTTTTTAAAGGGACATGATTGAATCACCCACAAATTGAGCTCTAAGAAGCTAGCGTGACAAGTAAAAGTGTAGTATAAATATGAATACCTTACGTGTGCCAAATGGAACAAGCAATTTGCACATCGCAATAATTAAAATCTCAATACTTTTCGTTTCGTTGACCTCAACAATCTTCTAGAAAGTAAAAATGCTTAACTTATACCTTTCTATAAGAGACTGGCGCGTGCCGAGGCAATTACCTTCCTCGAACATTTATCGTTCGTAAATAGTTTGTAGAATAACCTACAATGAGATTTTAAAGGCTAAAGGTTTCTGTAGGTATGTAATTCTCGGGGTAGGTGGCAACGCGACGCGCTACGGAGGACTTTTTTTTATGGTATAAGGTGGCAAACGAGCAGACGGGTCACCTAATGGTAAGCAACTACCGCCGCCCATGGACACCTGCAACTCAAAAGTCACAAATGTGTTGCTGCCCTTGGAGTCCCTCCCGCTCGAGTCAGCGGGAGGGGGGATTTGGGCTCCGGTAACATCAGTCACTCAGTGAAAGGCAACAAAACAATTGCTTAACACCGGTTTTCTGTGAGGCCGTGGTATCACTCCGGTCGAGCCTTTCGGAGGCAGAATGGCAATATTGGCGTTCCCCCACAGGAGGGAATCATCTATAAGCCGTAGACGACGTATGCGGGGTACCAGGGCTATCCTTTCTAGGATATACCTCTGGCTGTGGCTGAATCTGTGGTTTGTGGACGGTTCGAGTCCGACATAACCGTGGGGTCTTTGGTGGGTGGGTGGTATCCGAGGGGAGTTCCACACGGGGTTCATTTTAAAAGTTAGAAGCACGAAATATAGATTTTAGAGTCTTTTAGAGATTTTTAGAGAGTAAAGCTTTTATTTTTCTATTCAGTCCTTTCCAGAAGAACCTTGACATTTTATCAACATCTTTGATGTTATTCATAGATCCATTCATAGATTTCTAGTACGAAATAGTAGCACTTTTTTTCCTAAAATCGTAAGCACTATAATTTATTTTTGACGATAAGTTTCTGGAACATTCTGTATACGCTATAGTATTATGATGGATGAACAATTACACACTTTCTCCTGTAAGTGTTTATTCGCGAGTGTTGTGTTGTTTACTTCTTTCAACAAATTATTAATTTCAAAGACAATCAAATATAACTACAAATGTTTTGAGTATTTTTTATACTACTAAGGTAGCAAACAAACACAACAGTGGCCTGATGATCAGTTACAATTACCTAAACGGAAATCAGCGAATACCTTACTACCATAAAATACTATAATTCATATTGATTAGCTATTGGAATAGCATAGAATGTTACAATTAGATATATTTCAAATTAACCTTGTCCTAATAAATTATATACTATCGTTTTATTTGCTTGTTAGTTTGTATTAACAGCACCATTCTCTGGAGCTCTAAGCCAAATTCAAGATTGTGACACCTTTGAAATGCCAGAGTTTTCCTTAATGATAGTGATATATCATCACTGTCTTCTTGAGTCTGCAAGTTTTGGCAGCTTTCTTTAAAGGTCGGTCGACTGCCAGACTTCAAAGGAGACCGACAGAATTGGGCCATAAGACGGGCAGTAATTTTGTAAACAAATAAAAATAGTTTTATTTTATTATGAAATAAATATTCGCGAGAATATGCTTGTCAAATGAACATAAATTAAATAAACATTATAAAATATGTACATTGATTTATGACGTATGACGTACAATTTAATTCAATCGGCAACCAAAAGAACTCGTATGTGTTGCAAACTACAAAAACGGCGGGAAAAGAAAGCCACTGATGATCAATACTGAACAAAAGTCTCATTTCAAAAATATTTAACAAATTGTATTTTACTTTAAAAATATATTTAATGTGAGATTAACACAAATTATTTTAATTAGGTTTTATTAATTAATTTTTAAGCAAAATTGGCAAATGTATTGTCTGTTTTTATATTTTGGTAACATTAGGACCAATCTGTCATCTCGTGTCAATCATTCGCTTAGGTGGGTAACCATCATCAGTTTGGTTTTCTTTGATATCTATTCAATTTTAGTTTTTTTAGATATAATTTTATTAATGTTTAATAAAGTTGGTTATTAAAAGTTAATTAAGTTAATAAAATGCTAATTTTCAGCTTTCAACATCAGTTGAGAGTTGAAATTTTTTTTTTTTTTTTTTAAAGACAACTCCCGCACTAGGAATAAATCCTGTGTTGCGGGAGACTTTACAAACATACATGAAACGGACACAAAGTACACCCAGACTCAGAACAACAATTTGTGGATCACACAAAGTGTTAGAAAGCGGCGTGGCGACCGCTTAAACCACTACGCCATCCGTGCAGTCAATTAAATACATACCTGCAAGGAAACAACACTTTTATAAAAAAAAAACATATTTATAACTGTTTTAACACTAAACGAATTAAATTATCGGTTTCTACATAGCTTCAGCTAAGAAATAGTAATATTCTTATTTCAAACTTAAAATGGCTGTGCTTTGGCCCAAGTCCCGTACAAAGCTGTCGATGTGCTTTCCTTGGCAATTGTTTTCTGGAGAAATCTTGGTGTAAATATTTTAATTGACTACCTCTGCCACTGGACTCCTGGAACTGAAGAGACTCAAGTGCGATAATTCTCTTTGAAAGCTTCCAAAATTGTTCGAGAGTCCCTACGGTAACCTCAATCACTTTTTTGGATGTTGACGATTCACCTAATGGTATGGATGGATGTAATGTATTATTAGTTTTTTATTTACGGAGCTTAGCCACAATCATGACTATGTAGCTCAATCATAGCCAACTAAAACTAAACTTAAATACTGAAAATACAAAGTATAAATAGCCTTAGCTGTATCTGTCAAAGGACTGGCCAGGATGATGTTACATCTTCCGATGTCCATCAACTTATCACTAAGCAGGCGTTCTCTAAGTTCGAACACATTCAATCAAAACATTTTCTTCTTCCTCTACCACATCACAGACTTCACAATTTGGCGTATATGATAAACCCATTAGAAAGGTGAACTTTCTGGATGGGATGTGTCCAGAGCGTAGCCTCATATCCCTTATCAATTTATGTGTACTATGTATTATTAGTTAATATATGGCAATTGTGAATACGCACCACACACTACATACTACTTAATAGTATAGTCCAACTAAAGGTATTTATTTATTTGTAAATTTACACACACAAACTTACAGGTTACATCTTTAAACATCCATATTAATATGTCTTAAAATTAAAAGAATCAAGCATCTGAAGTCGAACTAGGCGAAGCCTGTATTTCGACTATCAGCGCCAACTCCCCAATTGCACATTAAGCCTTACTATTATATATTGTATGTAAGCTATACAATGTAAAATCAATCTAGTCTGTGCATGTGCTTGAGTATAATGTGGTCCTTATGCCTGGAAGAGAATGCGATACGGCCACCCATTGAATCACCGTTATTTTTGTTGTTTGCATTATACATATCCTAATCATTGGGTGCTCCTCCCATCGCCTCCTACTCTCTAAGTTTTTGTCATTTGAGTCGTCCCCAACTGAATGAGGGGGCGGAGGGGTTTTGGTTTCAGTAACCTCACGGTTTTCTGTGAGGTAGCACTCGGGTTGAGACGACCCGTTAGTGCCGAACATGTCTCTAACACGGTTAATCTTATATATAAAATTCTCGTGTCAGAAGGTTAGTTACCATACTCCTCCGAAATACATCGGGTAGGTCTGAGAATCGGCCAACATCTATATTTCATACCCCTTAATGACAAGGGTTACCCACCCCTAATTTTTTTTTCAATATTGCCTAGAAATAATGTATATGGCAAAACAACGTTTGCCGGGTCAGCTAGTACAATATAAAGGTGAATATCTCAATTATTACAATACGTAGCTATAAGTACGTAAGGTTCTTGGGCAAGTGGGTTGCGTGTCATTAGAAGGTTGATGAGAACATAATGTACTACGTGAGTACATGTGAGTACAGAAACTAGTCTAATAATACTATTAGGCGTATTTCACATGTGAGCATTAGGTGCTTCAACTTTGCTGGTGTGTTATATCATATAATACTTTTTTTTTATGGTATGGCAAACGACCAGACGTGTTACCTGATGGTAAGTGACTACCACCGCTCATGGATAGTGCGATGTCACTCTATGGGTACCCTCCCTAGAGTCAGGGGGAGGGAAGGTTTGGGTGAAAACAACGGAATTGTTTAGCGACAGTTTTCTGTGTCGCCGTGGTATCACTCCGGTAGAGCATGGACCATGTGTGTCTAAGCATAGCATTCATTAATATATGTTTTTTTATGTATGTGGCGACTTCAACATACAGTGAAAAAAACATACTTCAATGCCATCTAACGAAGATACCGAGCGACGGAGTAATTGCTAATCCTGTATCGCGATATGAAATGTCCTCGCGCCGATTAGGATATTTACAACTTCGCAAGATCAAACGTTGAGCCGCGGTTCGCCAGGCATGATCCTTATGTGTTGGTGGTTAAAACTCCTTAAAATCGTTTTTTTTTTTAATTTAAAGACTTTTCTTTTACCACATATTACAAAAACTTTGTATAGGCAATAAACATTTTAGGCCATGTTCATACGAAGTGCGTTGAACGTGCGTGTTAAAAACTGGTGTAAACAAGTACCTAAGAGTTAAGAGGAAGTAGGTACTTGCAGACTTTGGTTTAAAGAGCAATCTTAAAACGCGCGGCACCATATTATTATGGATGACTTGAATAAAATTCGTCTACTTGGGACCGTACTACTGACTTAAATCTTCGCAGCCCACGATATAATTTATGCTTTGGTAGCTTTTGCCCGCGGCTTTACCTGCGTGTATTTCAGTTATCGCTGTAAAAAGCCCTTGCTTAAGAATCAAAGTATCTCCATGCCAAATTTAATTAAAATCGCTTTAACTTTTTAGCAGTGAAGGCATTACAGACAGACAGTTACTTTCGATATTAGTAAGGATTATTATTAAACAAGAATTACACGATTTATATGTCTGAATTGACTCACATTGACTCAAGTTTGCTATTTTAATATTATATCAATATACTGTTGATGGACTGTCGTCGGAATAGTTATGCACTTTTCGTATTCTATTAACTATGTGAGACCAATGGCCTCCCGATGACTTGTCACTGAACTGCCACTGATACAAATGTCGTCGATGTCTTTGTAATAGTTTGGTAAACGGTACATTTTAAATTTTGTAAGGAATTGATGTATTTGATTTGCCAGATATGGCAATGTTGTTGATATCACCATTGATGAGCCATTGTCACTACCTCCACAGTCTATTGACACTGTGAATTTATGTTAGTAAAATACCGATATTTTGAGCAATGTCAAATAGCAGACTTGAGGCCCAGGGTGCACGGCCACGTTCTCACTGGCGCGATGGCGTTCAATCCGCTTGTGATGCCTATAGGGTGATGGCTGTGTTTTGTTACACACCTTTGAATTGCCTGTTCAAAGATATGTAATGTCATTCCCATTAAGTAACAATCATCGTGACCACACGTCTAATACAGCCTTAAAATGTATTCGTTCAACTTTGATAACAGAATTTTCATACTTATTTTATCAGATTTTTTGCACAAAAATTGTTTTAATTGATTATAAGTTCCATTCCTTTGTTTACTTTACATGTATTAAATTGTATTAAAAATAATTTTGATGTTAAAATATTATGTTTTCTTTTAACTATAAATATTTTCTATTTACTTTATAGAAATAAATATAAAAGAAAAATAAATTCAATGACTATATTTAGTAAATAAACTAAACTCCAAAAGTTAACTTTAAAGAGAAGACGATTACCCTTACCTCATAGTGTAAATATTTATGTTTTAACTAATCTGTAAATATCCACTGCTGGACATAGCCCTCTCCTCAGAAAGCAGCTTTTGGCCTACTATACCACGCTGGCCAGACGGGTTGGTATAGGGTTTCTTTTAAATTTCTCTTTGCGTTGTTGTTGTTCTGCGTAGTTTACTCCCTTAGTCGGCTCTTACGACACACTCGGAATGAATAGTAGGGGAGGTGACACTCTGTATTCTTAATCCGTCACCACACGGCAATATAGCAACAAAATTTGTTAGCTTTAATTTATTTAGTTACCCTTAATGCACATTTCCAACATAAAAGTGTCTTTTTAACAAGCTGATGAATGCTTTTGGTTATTCATTCATAAATTGTTACGGGTTAAAATATGAAGTGATGACAGAAAACTATGTGTTCCATTAAAACTAATTTAGTTTGCAAACCATCATGACATAATACACTTATGTATAAATAATGAATAAAAAACACATTTATAATTTTGTTCCGCCATTCATAAAGCTATGAACGGTGTGTTGAGTGCTTGTAAGTGAATTTTAATATTGTTTGATGATTGTTAGCATTTCGTAAATAGGATTATGATGGTTTAATAAATATTTGTGGTAGGTATTTTATCTGTTTATTTAATGTATGTTGTGTTGTTACAGTTACTACAATACATGGTAAAGTTACTAGTTAATTTATATTGACTTTCTACTCGAAATTGTAAGTTTTTTGAAGTAATGATAAAGAAAGTGTAGATTTTATAACATTGTCCGTGTGGTGACGGATTAAGAATATGAAGTGCCACAACCCCTTTTTTTCTTTTTTTCCCTGCGGAAATTCCCTCGGATACCATTTATCGGTGGCATGTCGGACTCGAACCGACTAAAACCGCACGCCGTCTCGGGTACTAATAGCCGGGGAACCAGGTATACCCTAGAAAGGAAGTCCCTGGTGCCCGGACATACCTCGGGCCATCTACAATAAGTAGACGACCCTCCCCCGTGTGGGAACCCCATGTTCCCTCTGCTCCCTGGAAGCGAGCGCGCTTCGCAACGCGCTCGCCGCTACCCCGGCCTGCTTCTGCTAGTGTGAAGGATTATGTTATAAGCGGTAGCGATAAGCTGTTTAA